>JBBPBR010000134.1:228563-304150 GCA_037974775.1 Cicer pinnatifidum | reverse complement strand
CCTCCCTAGGCATATTATTGTCCAATTAGGGTTTTTAACCAATCTTGTGCATCCAATAAGTTCATTTGTGTCATTGGATGAACATTTAGGTCATTTTCGTCCTCCCTAGGCTTATTCTTGTCCAATTAGGGTTTTTAACCAATCTTGTGCATCCAATAAGTTCATTTGTGTCATTGGATGAACATTTAGGTCATTTTCGTCCTCCCTAGTCTTATTCTTGTCCAATTAGGGTTTTAAGCAATCTTGTGCATCCAATATGTGTGTTTGTGTCATTGGATGAACATTTAGGTCATTTTCGTCCTCCCTATGCTTATTCTTGTCCAATTAGGGTTTTTATGCAATCTTGTGCATCCAATAGGTTCGTTTGTGTCATTGGAAGAACATTTAGGTCATTTTCGTCCTCCCTAGTCTTATTCTTGTCCAATTAGGGTTTTTATGCAATCTTGTGCATCCAATAGGTGTGTTTGTGTCATTGGACGAACATTTAGGTCATTTTCGTCCTCCCTAGGCTTATTCTTGTCCAATTAGGGTTTTTAACCAATCTTGTGCATCCAATAAGTTCATTTGTGTCATTGGATGAACATTTAGGTCATTTTCGTCCTCCCTAGTCTTATTCTTGTCCAATTAGGGTTTTTATGCAATCTTGTGCATCCAATAGGTGTGTTTGCCTCATTGGACGAACATTTAGGTCATTTTCGTCATCCCTAGGCTTATTCTTGTCCAATTAGGGTTTTTAACCAATCTTGTGCATCCAATAAGTTCATTTGTGTCATTGGATGAACATTTAGGTCATTTTCGTCATCCCTAGTCTTATTCTTGTCCAATTAGGGTTTTAAGCAATCTTGTGCATCCAATATGTGTATTTGTGTCATTGGATGAACATTTAGGTCATTTTCGTCCTCCCTATGCTTATTCTTGTCCAATTAAGGTTTTTATCCAATCTTGTGCATCCAATAAGTTCATTTGTGTCATTGGATGAACATTTAGGTCATATTCGTCCTCCCTAGGCTTATTCTTGTCCAATTAGGGTTTTTAACCAATCTTGTGCATCCAATAAGTTCATTTGTGTCATTGGATGAACATTTAGGTCATTTTCGTCCTCCCTAGTCTTATTCTTGTCCAATTAGGGTTTTTAACCAATCTTGTGCATCCAATAAGTTCATTTGTGTCATTGGACGAACATTTAGGTCATTTTGCGTCCTCCCTAGTCTTATTCTTGTCCGATTAGGATTTTTATGCAATCTTGTGCATCCAATAGGTGTGTTTGTGTCATTGGACGAACATTTAGGTCATTTTCGTCCTCCCTAGGCTTATTCTTGTCCAATTAGGGTTTTTAACCAATCTTGTGCATCCAATAAGTTCATTTGTGTCATTGGATGAACATTTAGGTCATTTTCGTCCTCCCTAGGCTTATTCTTTTCCAATTAGGGTTTTTAACCAATCTTGTGCATCCAATAAGTTCATTTGTGTCATTGGATGAACATTTAGGTCATTTTCGCCCTCCCTAGTCTTATTCTTGTCCAATTAGGGTTTTTATGCAATCTTGTGCATCCAATAGGTGTGTTTGTGTCATTGGAGGAACATTTAGGTCATTTTCGTCCTCCCTAGTCTTATTCTTGTCCAATTAGGGTTTTTATGCAATCTTGTGTATCCAATAGGTGTGCTTGTCTCATTGGACGAACATTTAGGTCATTTTCGTCATCCCTAGGCTTATTCTTGTCCAATTAGGGTTTTTAACCAATCTTGTGCATCCAATAAGTTCATTTGTGTCATTGGATGAACATTTAGGTCATTTTCGTCCTCCCTAGTCTTATTCTTGTCCAATTAGGGTTTTTATGCAATCTTGTGCATCCAATAGGTGTGTTTGTGTCATTGGAGGAATATTTAGGTCATTTTCGTCCTCCCTAGTCTTATTGTTGTCCAATTAGGGTTTTTATGCAATCTTGTGCATCCAATATGTGTGTTTGTGTCATTGGATGAACATTTAGGTCATTTTCGTCCTCCATATGCTTATTCTTGTCCAATTAGGGTTTTTAACCAATCTTGTGCATCCAATAAGTTAATTTGTGTCATTGGATGAACATTTAGGTCATTTTCGTCCTCCCTAGTCTTATTCTTGTCCAATTAGGGTTTTTATGCAATCTTGTGCATCCAATAAGTGTGTTTGTGTCATTGGAGGAACATTTAGGTCATTTTCGTCCTCCCTAGTCTTGTTTTTGTCCAATTAAGGATTTTATGCAATCTTGTGCATCCAATAGGTCTGTTTATGTCATTGGACGAACATTTAGGTCATTTTCGTCCTCCCTAGGCTTATTCTTGTCCAATTAGGGTTTTTAACCAATCTTGTGCATCCAATAAGTTCATTTGTGTCATTGGATGAACATTTAGGTCATTTTCGTCCTCCCTAGGCTTATTCTTGTCCAATTAGGGTTTTTAACCAATCTTGTGCATCCAATAAGTTCATTTGTGTCATTGGATGAACATTTAGGTCATTTTCGTCCTCCATAGCCTTATTCTTGTCCAATTAGGGTTTTTAACCAATCTTGTGCATCCAATTAGTTCATTTGTGTCATTGGATGAACATTTAGGTCATTTTCGTCCTCCCTAGGATTATTCTTGTCCAATTAGGGTTTTTAACCAATCTTGTGCATCAAATAAGTTCATTTGTGTAATTGGATGAACATTTAGGTCATTTTCGTCCACCCTAGGCTTATTCTTGTCCAATTAGGGTTTTTAACCAATCTTGTGCATCCAATAAGTTCATTTGTGTCATTGGATGAACATTTAGGTCATTTACGTCCTCCCTAGGCTTATTCTTGTCCAATTAGGGTTTTTAACCAATCTTGTGCATCCAATAAGTTCATTTGTGTCATTGGATGAACATTTAGGTCATTTTCGTCCTCCCTAGTCTTATTCTTGTCGAATTAGGGTTTTTATGCAATCTTGTGCATCCAATAGGTGTGTTTGTGTCATTGGAGGAACATTAAGGTCATTTTCGTCCTCCCTAGTTTTATTCTTATCCAATTAGGGTTTTTATGCAATCTTGTGCATCCAATAGGTGTGTTTGTGTCATTGGACGAACATTTAGGTCATTTTCGTCCTCCCTAGGCTTATTCTTGTCCAATTAGGGTTTTTAACCAATCTTGTGCATCCAATAAGTTCATTTGTGTCATTGGATGAACATTTAGGTCATTTTCGTCCTCCCTAGTCTTATTCTTGTCCAATTAGGGTTTTTAACAAACCTTGTGCATCCAATAAGTTCATTTGTGTCATTGGTGGAACATTTAGGTCATTTACGTCCTCCCTAGTCTTATTCTTGTCCAATTAGGGTTTTTATGCAATCTAGTGCATCCAATAGGTGTGTTTGTGTCATTGGACGAACATTTAGGTCATTTTCGTCCTCACTAGGCTTATTCTTGTCCAATTAGGGTTTTTAACCAATCTTGTGTATCCAATAAGTTCATTTGTGTCATTGGATGAACATTTAGGTCATTTTCGTCGTCCCTAGGCTTATTCTTGTCCAATTAGGGTTTTTAACCAATCTTGTGCATCAAATAAGTTCATTTGTGTCATTGGATAAACATTTTGGTCATGTTTTTCCTCCCTAGGCTTATTCTTGTCTAATTAGGGATTTTAACCAATCTTGTGCATCCAATAAGTTCATTTGGTCATTGGACGAACATTTAGGTTATTTTCGTCCTCCCTAGGCTTATTCTTGTTCAATTAGGGTTTTTAACCAATCTTGTGTATCCAATAAGTTCAGTTGTGTCATTGGATGAACATTTAGGTCATTTTCGTCCTCCCTAGGCTTATTCTTGTCCAATTAGGGTTTTTATGCAATCTTGTGCATCCAATAGGTGTGTTTGTGTCATTGGACGAACATTTAGGTCATTTTCGTCCTCCCTAGGCTTATTCTTGTCCAATTAGGGTTTTTATGCAATCTTGTGCATCCAATAGGTGTGTTTGTGTCATTAGACGAACATTTAGGTCATTTTCGTCCTCCCAAGGCTTATTCTTGTCCAATTAGGGTTTTTAACCAACCTTGTGCATCCAATAAGTTCATTTGTGTCATTGGTTGAACATTTAGGTCATTTTCATCCTCCCTAGGCTTATTCTTGTCCAATTAGGGTTTTTAACCAATCTTGTGCATCCAATAAGTTCATTTGTGTCATTGGATGAACATTTAGGTCATTTTCGTCCTCCCTAGTCTTATTCTTGTCCAATTAGGGTTTTAAGCAATCTTGTTCATCCAATATGTGTGTTGGTGTCATTGGACGAACATTTAGGTCATTTTCGTCCTCCCTAGGCTTATTCTTGTCCAATTAGGGTTTTTAACCAATCTTGTGCATCCAATAAGTTCATTTGTGTCATTGGACGAACATTTAGGTCATTTTCGTTCTCCCTAGGCTTATTCTTGTCCAATTAGTGTTTTTAACCAATCATGTGCATCCAATAAGTTGATTTGTTTGATTGGATGAACATTTAGGTCATTTTCGACCTCCCTAGGCTTATTCTTGTCCAATTAGTGTTTTTAACCAATCTTGTGCATCCAATAAGTTCATTTGTGTCATTGGATGAACATTTAGGTCATTTTCGTCCTCCCTAGTCTTATTCTTGTCCAATTAGGGTTTTAAGCAATCTTGTGCATCCAATATGTGTGTTTGTGTAATTGGATGAACATTTAGGTAATTTTCGTCCTCCCTAGGCTTATTCTTGTCCAATTAGGGTTTTTAACTACTCTTGTGCATCCAATAAGTTCATTTGTGTCATTGGATGAACATTTAGGTCATTTTCGTCCTCCCTAGGCTTATTCTTGTCCAATTAGGGTTTTTAACCAACCTTGTGCATCCAATAAGTTCATTTGTGTCATTGGATGAACATTTAGGTCATTTTCGTCCTCCCTAGTCTTATTCTTGTCCAATTAGGGTTTTAAGCAATCTTGTGCATCCAATATGTGTGTTTGTGTCATTGGATGAACATTTAAGTCATTTTCGTTCTCCCTATGCTTATTCTTGTCCAATTAGGGTTTTTAACCAATCTTGTGCATACAATAAGTTCATTTGTGTCATTGGATGAACATTTAGGTCATTTTCGTCCTCCCTAGTCTTATTCTTGTCCAATTAGGGTTTTTATGCAATCTTGTGCAACCAATTGGTGTGTTTGTGTTATTGGACGAACATTTAGGTCATTTTCGTCCTCCCTAGGCTTATTCTTGTCCAATTAGGGTTTTTAACCAATCTTGTGCATCCAATAAGTTCATTTGTGTCATTGGATGAACATTTAGGTCATTTTCGTCCTCCATAGGCTTATTCTTGTCCAATTAGGGTTTTTAATCAACCTTGTGCATCCAATAAGTTCATTTGTGTCATTGGAGGGACATTTAGGTCATTTTCGTCCTCCCTAGTCTTATTCTTGTCCAATTAGGGTTTTTATGCAATCTTGTGCATCCAATAGGTGTGTTTGTGTCATTGGATGAACATTTAGGTCATTTTCGTCCTCCCTATGCTTATTCTTGTCCAATTAGGGTTTTTAACCAATCTTGGGCATCCAATAAGTTCATTTGCTTCATTGGATGAACATTTAGGTCGTTTTTGTCCTCCCTAGTCTTATTCTTTTCCAATTAGGGTTTTTATGCAATCTTGTAAATCCAATATGTGTGTTGGTGTCATTGGATGAACATTTAGGTCATTTTCGTTCTCCCTATGCTTATTCTTGTCCAATTAGGGTTTTTAACCAATCTTGTGCATACAATAAGTTCATTTGTGTCATTGGATGAACATTTAGGTCATTTTCGTCCTCCCTAGTCTTATTCTTGTCCAATTAGGGTTTTTATGCAATCTTGTGCATCCAATAGGTGTGTTTGTGTTATTGGACGAACATTTAGGTCATTTTCGTCCTCCCTAGGCTTATTCTTGTCCAATTAGGGTTTTTAACCAATCTTGTGCATCCAATAAGTTCATTTGTGTCATTGGATGAACATTTAGGTCATTTTCGTCCTCCCTAGGCTTATTCTTGTCCAATTAGGGTATTCAACCAATCTTGTGCATCCAATAAGTTCATTTGTGTCATTGGATGAACATTTAGGTCATTTTCGTCCTCCCTAGGCTTATTCTTGTCCAATTATGGTTTTTAACCAATCTTGTGCATCCAATAAGTTCATTTGTGTCATTGGATGAACATTTAGGTCATTTTCGTCCTCCCTAGGCTTATTCTTGTCCAATTAGGGTTTTTAACCAATCTTGTGTATCCAATAAATTCATTTGTGTCATTGGATAAACATTTAGGTCATTTTCGTCCACCCTAGGCTTATTCTTGTCCAATTAGGGTTTTTAACCAATCTTGTGCATCCAATAAGTTCATTTGTGTCATTGGATGAACATTTAGGTCATTTTCGTCCTCCCAAGACTTATTGTTGTCAAATTAGGGTTTTTAACCAATCTTGTGCATCCAATAGGTGTGTTTGTGTCATTGGAGGAACATTTAGGTCATTTTTCGTCCTCCCTAGGCTTATTCTTGTCCAATTAGGGTTTTTAACCAATCTTGTGCATCCAATAGGTGTGTTTGTGTCATTGGATGAACATTTAGGTCATTTTCGTCCTCCCTAGGCTTATTCTTGTCCAATTAGGGTTTTTAACCAATCTTGTGCATCCAATAAGTTCATTTGTGTCATTGGATAAACATTTTGGTCATTTTCGTCCACCCTAGGCTTATTCTTGTCTAATTAGGGTTTTTAACCAATCTTGTGCATCCAATAAGTTCATTTGTGTCATTGGATGAACATTTAGGTCATGTTCGTCCTCCCTAGGCTTATTCTTGTCCAATTAGGGTTTTTAACCAATCTTGTGCATCCAATAAGTTCATTTGTGTCATTGGATGAACATTTAGGTCATTTTCGTCCTCCCTAGGCTTATTCTTGTCCAATTAGGGTTTTTAACCAATCTTGTGCATCCAATAGGTGTGTTTGTGTCACTGGACGAACATTTAGGTCATTTTCGTCCTCCCTAGGCTTATTCTTGTCCAATTAGGGTTTTTAACCAATCTTGTGCATCCAATAAGTTCATTTGTGTCATTGGATGAACATTTAGGTCATTTTCGTCCTCCCTAGTCTTATTCTTGTCCAATTAGGGTTTTAAGCAATCTTGTGCATCCAATATGTGGGTTTGTGTCATTGGATGAACGTTTAGGTCATTTTCGTCCTCCCTATGCTTATTGTTGTCCAATTAGGGTTTTTAACCAATCTTGTGGATCCAATAAGTTCATTTGTGTTATTGGATGAACATTTAGGTCATTTTCGTCCTCCCTAGTCTTATTCTTGTCGAATTAGGGTTTTTATGCAATCTTGTGCATCCAATAGGTGTGTTTGTGTCATTGGACGAACATTTAGGTCATTTTCGTCCTCCCTAGGCTTATTCTTGTCCAATTAGGGATTTTATGCAATCTTGTGCATCCAATAGGTGTGTTTGTGTCATTGGACGAACATTTAGGTCATTTTCGTCCTCCCTAGGCTTATTCTTGTCCAATTAGGGTTTTTAACCAATCTTGTGCTTCCAATAAGTTTATTTGTGTCATTGGACGAACATTTAGGTCATTTTCGTCCTCCCTAGGCTTATTCTTGTCCAATTAGGGTTTTTAACCAATCTTGTGCATCCAATAAGTTCATTTGTGTCATTGGATGAACATTTAGGTCATTTTCGTCCTCCCTAGTCTTATTCTTGTCCAATTAGGGTTTTCATACAATCTTGTGCATCCAATAGGTGTGTTTGTGTCATTGGACGAACATTTAGGTCATTTTCGTCCTCCCTAGGCTTATTCTTGTCCAATTAGGGTTTTTAACCAATCTTGTGCATCCAATAAGTTCATTTGTGTCATTAGACGAACATTTAGTTCATTTTCGTCCTCCCTAGGCTTATTCTTGTCCAATTAGGGTTTTTAACCAATCATGTGCATCCAATAAGTTACTTTGTGTCATTGGATGAACATTTAGGTCATTTTCGTCCTCCCTAGGCTTATTCTTGTCCAATTAGGGTTTTTAACCAATCTTGTGCATCCAATAAGTTCATTTGTGTCATTGGACGAATATTTAGGTCATTTTCGTCTTCCCTAGGCTTATTCTTGTCCAATTAGGGTTTTTAACCAATCTTGTGCATCCAATAAGTTCATTTGTGTCATTGGATGAACATTTAGGTCATTTTCGTCCTCCCTAGTCTTATTCTTGTCCAATTAGGGTTTTTATTCAATCTTGTGCATCCAATAGGTGTGTTTGTGTCATTGGACGAACATTTAGGTCATTTTCGTCCTCCCTAGGCTTATTCTTGTCCAATTAGGGTTTTTATGCAATCTTGTGCATCCAATAGGTGTGTTTGTATCATTGGACGAACATTTAGGTCATTTTCGTCCTCCATAGTCTTATTCTTGTCCAATTAGAGTTTTTATGCAATCTAGTTCATCCAATAGGTGTGTTTGTGTCATTGGACGAACATTTAGGTCATTTTCGTCCTCCCTAGGCTTATTCTTGTCCAATTAGGGTTTTTAACCAATCTTGTGCATCCAATAAGTTCATTTGTGTCATTGGATGAACATTTAGGTCATTTTCGTCCTCCCTAGGCTTATTCTTGTCCAATTAGGGTTTTTATGCAATCTTGTGCATACAATAAGTTCATTTCTGTCATTGGAGGAACATTTAGGTCATTTTCGTCCTCCCAAGTCTTATTCTTGTCGAATTAGGGTTTTTATGCAATCTTGTGCATCCAATAGGTTTGTTTGTGTCATTGGAGGAACATTTAGGTAATTTTCGTCCTTCCTAGTCTTATTCATGTCCAATTAGGGATTTTATGCAATCTTGTGCATCCAATAGGTGTGTTTGTATCACTGGACGAACATTTAGGTCATTTTCGTCCTCCCTAGGCTTATTCTTGTCCAATTAGGGTTTTTAACCAATCTTGTGCATCCAATAAGTTCATTTGTGTCATTGGAGGAACATTTAGGTCATTTTCGTCCTCCCTTGTCTTATTCTTGTCCAATTAGGGTTTTTATGCAATCTTGTGCATCCAATTGGTGTGTTTGTGTCATTGGAGGAACATTTAGGTCATTTTCGTGCTCCCTAGGCTTATTCTTGTCCAATTAGGGTTTTCAACCAATCTTGTGCATCCAAGAAGTTCCTTTGTGTCATTGGTTGAACATTTAGGTCATTTACGTCCTCCCTAGGCTTATTATTGTCCAATTAGGGTTTTTAACCAATCTTGTGCATCCAATAAGTTCATTTGTGTCATTGGTTGAACATTTAGGTCATTTTCGTCCTCCCTAGGCTTATTCTTGTCCAATTAGGGTTTTTAACCAATCTTGTGCATCCAATAAGTTCATTTGTGTCATTGGATGAACATTTAGGTCATTTTCGTCCTCCCTAGTCTTATTCTTGTCCAATTAGGGTTTTAAGCAATCTTGTGCATCCAATATGTGTGTTTGTGTCATTGGATGAACATTTAGGTCATTTTCGTCCTCCCTAGTCTTATTCTTGTCCAATTAGGGATTTTATGCAATCTTGTGCACCTAATAGGTGTGTTTGTGTCATTGGACGAACATTTAGGTCATTTTCATACTCCCTAGGCTAATTCTTGTCCAATTAGGGTTTTTAACCAATCTTGTGCATCCAATAAGTTCATTTGTGTCATTGGATGAACATTTAGGTCATTTTCGTCCCCCTAGGCTTATTCTTGTCCAATTAGGGTTTTCAACCAATCTTGTGCATCCAATAAGTTCATTGGTGTCATTGGATGAACATTTAGGTCATTTTTGTCCTCCCTAGTCTTATTCTTGTCCAATTAGGGTTTTTATGTAATCATGTGCATCCAATAGGTGTGTTTGTGTCATTGGAGGAGCATTTAGGTCATTTTCGTCCTCCCTAGTCTTATTCTTGTCCAATTAGGGATTTTATGCTATCTTGTGCATCTAATAGGTGTGTTTGTGTCATTGGACGAACATTTAGGTCATTTTCGTACTCCTTAGGCTTATTCTTGTCCAATTAGGGTTTTTAACCAATCTTGTGCATCCAATAAGTTCATTTGTGTCATTGGATGAACATTTAGGTCATTTTCGTCCTCCCTAGGCTTATTCTTGTCCAATTAGGGTTTTCAACCAATCTTGTGCATCCAATAAGTTCATTTGTGTCATTGGAGGAACATTTAGGTCATTTTCGTCCTCCCTAGGCTTATTCTTGTCCAAATATGGTTTTTAACCAATCTTGTGCATCCAATAAGTTCATTTGTGTCATTGGATGAACATTTAGGTCATTTTCGTCCTCCCTAGGCTTATTCTTGTCCAATTATGGTTTTTAACTACTCTTGTGCATCCAATAAGTTCATTTGTGTCATTGGATGAACATTTAGGTCATTTTCGTCCTCCCTAGGCTTATTCTTGTCCAATTAGGGTTTTTAACCAATCTTGTGCATCCAATAAGTTCATTTGTGTCATTGGATGAACATTTAGGTCATTTTCGTCCTTCCTAGGCTTATTCTTGTCCAATTAGAGTTTTTAACCAATCTTGTGCATCCAATAGGTGTGTTTGTGTCATTGGATGAACATTTAGGTCATTTTCGTCCTCCCTAGGCTTATTCTTGTCCAATTAGGGTTTTTAACCAATCTTGTGCATCCAATAAGTTCATTTGTGTCATTGGATGAACATTTAGGTCATTTTCGTCCTCCCTAGTCTTATTCTTGTCCAATTAGGGTTTTAAGCAATCTTGTGCATCCAATATGTGTGTTTGTGTCATTGGATGAACAATTAGGTCATTTTCGTCCTTCCTATGCTTATTCTTGTCCAATTAGGGTTTTTAACCAATCTTGTGCATCCAATAAGTTCATTTGTGTCATTGGATGAACATTTAGGTCATTTTCGTTCTCCCTAGTCTTATTCTTGTCCAATTAGGGTTTTTATGCAATCTTGTGCATCCAATAGGTGTGTTTGTGTCATTGGAGGAACATTTAGGTCATTTTCGTCCTCCCTAGTCTTATTCTTGTCCAATTAGGGATTTTATGCAATCTTGTGCATCCAATAGGTGTGTTTGTGTCATTGGACGAACATTTAGGTCATTTTCGTCCTCCCTAGGCTTATTCTTGTCCAATTAGGGTTTTTAACCAATCTTGTGCATCCAATAAGTTCATTTGTGTCATTGGTTAAACATTTAGGTCATTTTCGTCCTCCCTAGGCTTATTCTTGTCCAATTAGGGTTTTTAACCAATCTTGTGCATCCAATAAGTTCATTGGTGTCATTGCATGAACATTTAGGTCATTTTTGTCCCCCCTAGGCTTATTCTTTTCCAATTAGGGTTTTTAACCAATCTTGTGCATCCAATAAGTTCATTTATGTCATTGGATGAACATTTAGGTCATTTTCGTCCTCCCTAGTCTTATTCTTGTCCAATTAGGGTTTTAAGCAATCTTGTGCATCCAATACGTGTATTTGTGTCATTGGATGAACATTTAGGTCATTTTCGTCCTCCCTATGCTTATTCTTGTCCAATTAGGGTTTTTAACCAATCTTGTGCATCCAATAAGTTCATTTGTGTCATTGGATGAACATTTAGGTCATTTTCGTCCTCCCTAGTCTTGTTCTTGTCCACTTAGGGTTTTAAGCAATCTTGTGCATCCAATATGTGTGTTTGTGTCATTGGATGAACATTTAGGTCATTTTCATCCTCCCTATGCTTATTCTTGTCCAATTAGGGTTTTTAACCAATCTTGTGCATCCAATATGTGTGTTTGTGTCATTGGATGAACATTTAGGTCATTTTCGTCCTCCCTATGCTTATTCTTGTCCAATTAGGGTTTTTAACCAATCTTGTGCATCCAATAAGTTCATTTGTGTCATTGGATGAACATTTAGGTCATTTTCATCCTCCCTAGACTTATTCTTGTCCAATTTGGGTTTTTATGCAATCTTATGCATCCAATAGGTGTGTTTGTGTCATTGGACGAACATTTAGGTCATTTTCGTCCTCCCTAGGCTTATTCTTGTCCAATTAGGGTTTTTATGCAATCTTGTGCATCCAATAGGTGTGTTTGTGTCATTGGACGAACATTTAGGTGATTTTCGTCCTCCCTAGGCTTATTCTTGTCCGATTAAGGTTTTTAACAAATCTTGTGCATCCAATAAGTTCATTTGTGTCATTGGATGAACATTTAGGTCATTTTCGTCCTCCCTAGGCTTATTCTTGTCCAATTAGGGTTTTTAACCAATCTTGTGCATCCAATAAGTTCATTTGTGTCATTGGATGAACATTTAGGTCATTTTCGTCCTCCCTAGGCTTATTCTTGTCCAATTATGGTTTTTTACCAATCTTGTGCATCCAATAAGTTCATTTGTGTCATTGGACGAACATTTAGGTCATTTTCGTCCTCCCTAGGCTTATTCTTGTCCAATTAGGGTTTTTAACCAATCTTGTGCATCCAATAAGTTCATTTGTGTCATTGGATGAACATTTAGGTCATTTTCGTCCTCCCTATACTTATTCTTGTCCAATTAGGGTTTTAAGCAATCTTGTGCATCCAATATGTGTGTTTGTGTCATTGGATGAACATTTAGGTCATTTTCGTCCTCCCTATGCTTATTCTTGTCCAATTAGGGTTTTTAACCAATCTTGTGCATCCAATAAGTTCATTCGTGTCATTGGATGAACATTTAGGTCATTTTCGTCCTCCCTAGGCTTATTCTTGTCCAATTAGGGTTTTTATGCAATCTTGTGCATCCAATAGGTGTGTTTGTGTCATTGGACGAACATTTAGGTCATTTTCGTCCTCCCTAGGCTTATTCTTGTCCAAATAGGGTTTTTAAACAACCTTGTGCATCCAAGAAGTTCATTTGTGTCATTGGTTGAACATTTAGGTCATTTACATCCTCCCTAGGCTTATTATTGTCCATTTAGGGTTTTTAACCAATCTTGTGCATCCAATAAGTTCATTTGTGTCATTGGTTGAACATTTAGGTCATTTTCGTCCTCCCTAGGCTTATTCTTGTCCAATTAGGGTTTTTAACCAACCTTGTGCATCCAATAAGTTCATTTGTGTCATTGGATGAACATTTAGGTCATTTTCGTCCTCCCTAGTCTTATTCTTGTCCAATTAGGGTTTTAAGCAATCTTGTGCATCCAATATGTGTGTTTGTGTCATTGGATGAACATTTAGGTCATTTTCGTTCTCCCTATGCTTATTCTTGTCCAATTAGGGTTTTTAACCAATCTTGTGCATACAATAAGTTCATTTGTGTCATTGGATGAACATTTAGGTCATTTTCGTTCTCCCTATGCTTATTCTTTTCCAATTAGGGTTTTTAACCAATCTTGTGCATACAATAAGTTCATTTGTGTCATTGGACGAACATTTAGGTCATTTTCGTCCTTCCTAGGCTTATTCTTGTCCAATTAGGGTTTTTATGCAATCTTGTGCATCCAATAGGTGTGTTTGTGTCATTGGACGAACATTTAGGTCATTTTCGTCGTCCCTAGGCTTATTCTTGTCCAATTAGGGTTTTCAACCAATCTTGTGCATCCAATAAGTTCATTTGTGTCTTGGGATGAACATTTAGGTCATTTTCGTCCTCCATAGGCTTATTCTTGTCCAATTAGGGTTTTTAACCAATCTTGTGCATCCAATTGATGTGTTTGTCTCATTGGAGGAACATTTAGGTCATTTTCGTGCTCCCTAGGCTTATTCTTGTCCAATTAGGGTTTTCAACCAATCTTATGCATCCAATAAGTTCATTTGTGTCATTGGATGAACATTTAGGTCATTTTCGTCCTCCCTAGGCTTATTCTTGTCCAATTAGGGTTTTTAACCAATCTTGTGCATCCAATAAGTTCATTTGTGTCATTGGATGAACATTTAGGTCATTTTCGTCCTCCCTAGTCTTATTCTTGTCCAATTAGGGTTTTAAGCAATCTTGTGCATCCAATATGTGTGTTTGTGTCATTGGATGAACATTTAGGTCATTTTCGTCCTCCCTAGTCTTATTCTTGTCCAATTAGGGATTTTATGCAATCTTGTGCACCTAATAGGTGTGTTTGTGTCATTGGACGAACATTTAGGTCATTTTCATACTCCCTAGGCTAATTCTTGTCCAATTAGGGTTTTTAACCAATCTTGTGCATCCAATAAGTTCATTTGTGTCATTGGATGAACATTTAGGTCATTTTTTTCCCCCTAGGCTTATTCTTGTCCAATTAGGGTTTTCAACCAATCTTGTGCATCCAATAAGTTCATTGGTGTCATTGGATGAACATTTAGGTCATTTTTGTCCTCCCTAGTCTTATTCTTGTCCAATTAGGGTTTTTATGTAATCTTGTGCATCCAATAGGTGTGTTTGTGTCATTGGAGGAACATTTAGGTCATTTTCGTCCTCCCTAGTCTTATTCTTGTCCAATTAGGGATTTTATGCTATCTTGTGCATCTAATAGGTGTGTTTGTGTCATTGGACGAACATTTAGGTCATTTTCGTCCTCCCTAGGCTTATTCTTGTCCAAATATGGTTTTTAACCAATCTTGTGCATCCAATAAGTTCATTTGTGTCATTGGATGAACATTTAGGTCATTTTCGTCCTCCCTAGGCTTATTCTTGTCCAATTAGGGTTTTTAACTACTCTTGTGCATCCAATAAGTTCATTTGTGTCATTGGATGAACATTTAGGTCATTTTCGTCCTCCCTAGGCTTATTCTTGTCCAATTAGGGTTTTTAACCAATCTTGTGCATCCAATAAGTTCATTTGTGTCATTGGATGAACATCTAGGTCATTTTCGTCCTCCCTAGGCTTATTCTTGTCCAATTAGGGTTTTTATGCAATCTTGTGCATCCAATAGGTGTGTTTGTGTCATTGGACGAATATTTAGGTCATTTTCGTCCTCCCTAGGCTTATTATTGTCCAATTAGGGTTTTTAACCAACCTTGTGCATCCAATAAGTTCATTTCTGTCATTGGAGGAACATTTAGGTCATTTTCGTCCTCCCTAGTCTTATTCTTGTCCAATTAGAGTTTTTATGCAATCTTGTGCATCCAATAGGTGTGTTTGTGTCATTGGACGAACATTTAGGTCATTTTCGTCATCCCTAGGCTTATTCTTGTCCAATTAGGGTTTTTAACCAATCTTGTGCATCCAATAAGTTCATTTGTGTCATTGGATGAACATTTAGGTCATTTTTTTCCTCCCTAGGCTTATTCTTGTCCAATTATGGTTTTTAACCAATCTTGTGCATCCAATAAGTTCATTTGTGTCATTGGATGAACATTTAGGTCATTTTCGTCCTCCCTAGGCTTATTCTTGTCCAATTAGGGTTTTTAACCAATCTTGTGCATCCAATAAGTTCATTTGTGTCATTGGATGAACATTTAGGTCATTTTCGTCCTCCCTAGGCTTAATCTTGTCCAATTAGGGTTTTTATGCAATCTTGTGCATCAAATAGGTGTGTTTGTGTCATTGGACGAACATTTAGGTCATTTTCGTCCTCCCTAGGATTATTCTTGTCCAATTAGAGTTTTTATGCAATCTTGTGCATCAAATAGGTGTGTTTGTGTCATTGCACGAACATTTAGGTCATTTTCGTCCTCCCTAGGCTTATTCTTGTCCAATTAGGGTTTTTAACCAACCTTGTGCATCCAATAAGTTCATTTTTGTCATTGGTTGAACATTTAGGTCATTTTCGTCCTACCTAGTCTTATTCTTGTCCAATTAGGGTTTTAAGCAATCTTGTGCATCCAATATGTGTGTTTGTGTCATTGGATGAACATTTAGGTCATTTTCGTCCTCCCTATGCTTATTCTTGTCCAATTAGGGTTTTTAACCAATCTTGTGCATCCAATAAGTTCATTTGTGTCATTGGATGAACATTTAGGTCATTTACGTCCTCCCTAGGCTTATTCTTGTCCAATTAGGGTTTTTAAACCAATCTTGTGCATCCAATAAGTTCATTTGTGTCATTGGATGAACATTTAGGTCATTTTCGTCCTCCCTAGTCTTATTCTTGTCCAATTAGGGTTTTTAACCAACCTTGTGCATCCAATAAGTTCATTTGTGTCATTGGTGGAACATTTAGGTCATTTACGTCCTCCCTAGTCTTATTCTTGTCCAATTAGGGTTTTTATGCAATCTTGTGCATCAAATAGGTGTGTTTGTGTCATTGGAGGAACATTTAAGTCGTTTTCGTCCTCCCTAGTCTTATTCTTGTCAAATTAGGGTTTTTATGCAGTCTTGTGCATCCAATAGGTGTGTTTGTGTCATTGGAGGAACATTTAGGTCATTTTCGTCCTCCCTAGTCTTATTCTTGTCCAATTAGGGTTTTTATGCAATCTTGTGCATCCAATAGGTGTGTTTGTGTCATTGGACGAACATTTATGTCATTTTCGTCCTCCCTAGTCTTATTCTTGTCCAATTAGGGTTTTTATGCAATCTTGTGCATCCAATAGGTGTGTTTGTGTCATTGGAGGAACATTTAGGTCATTTTCATCCTCCCTAGTCTTATTCTTGTCCAATTAGGGATTTTATGCAATCTTGTGCATCCAATAGGCGTGTTTGTGTCATTGGACGAACATTTAGGTCATTTTCGTCCTCCCTAGGCTTATTCTTGTCCAATTAGGGTTTTTAACCAATCTTGTGCATCCAATAAGTTCATTTGTGTCATTGGATGAACATTTAGGTCATTTTCGTCCTCCCTAGGCTTATTCTTTTCCAATTAGGGTTTTAAGCAATCTTGTGCATCCAATATTTGGGTTTGTGTCATTGGACGAACATTTAGGTCATTTTCGTTCTCCCTATGCTTATTCTTGTCCAATTAGGGTTTTTAACCAATCTTGTGCATCCAATAAGTTCATTTATGTCATTGGATGAACATTTAGGACATTTTCGTCCTCCCTAGTCTTATTCTTGTCCAATTAGGGTTTTTACGCAATCTTGTGCATCCAATAGGTGTGTTTGTGTCATTGGACGAACATTTAGGTCATTTTCGTCCTCCCTAGGCTTATTCTTGTCCAATTAGGGTTTTTAACCAATCTTGTGCATCCAATAAGTTCATTTGTGTCATTGGATGAACATTTAGGTCATTTTCGTCCTCCCTAGCCTTATTCTTTTACAATTAGGGTTTTTATGCAATCTTGTGCATCCAATAGGTGTGTTTGTGTCATTGGACGAACATTTAGGTCATTTTCGTCCTCCCTAGGCTTATTCTTGTCCAATTAGGGTTTTTAACCAATCTTGTGCATCCAATAAGTTCATTTGTGTCATTGGATGAACATTTAGGTCATTTTCGTCATCCCTAGTTTTATTCTTGTCCATATAGGGTTTTAAGCAATCTTGTGCATCCAATATGTGTGTTTGTGTCATTGGATGAACATTTAGGTCATTTTCGTCCTCCCTATGCTTATTCTTGTCCAATTAGGGTTTTTAACCAATCTTGTGCATCCAATAAGTTCATTTGTGTCACTGGATGAACATTTAGGTCATTTTCGTCCTCCCTAGTCTTATTCTTGTCCAATTAGGGTTTTTATGCAATCTTGTGCATCCAATAGGTGTGTTTGTGTCATTGGACGAACATTTAGGTCATTTTCGTCCTCCCTAGGCTTATTCTTGTCCAATTAGGGTTTTTAACCAATCTTGTGCATCCAATAAGTTCATTTGTGTCATTGGATGAACATTTAGGTAATTTTCGTCGTCCTTAGTCTTATTCTTGTCGAATTAGGTTTTTATGCAATCTTGTGCATCCAATAGGTGTGTTTGTGTCATTGGAGGAACATTTAGGTCATTTTCGTCCTCCCTAGTCTTATTCTTGTCCAATTAGGGTTTTTATGCAATCTTGTGCATCCAATAGGTGTGTTTGTGTCATTGGACGAACATTTAGGTCATTTTCGTCCTCCCTAGGCTTATTTTTGTCCGATTAGGGTTTTTAGGCAATCCTGTGCATCCAATAGGTGTGTTTGTGTCATTGGACGAACATTTAGGTCATTTTCGTCCTCCCTAGGCTTATTCTTGTCCAATTTGGGTTTTTAACCAACCTTGTGCATTCATTAAGTTCATTTGTGTCATTGGTTGAACATTTAGGTCATTTTCGTCCTCCCTAGGCTTATTCTTGTCCAATTAGGGTTTTTAACCAACCTTGTGCATCAAATAAGTTCATTTGTGTCATGGGTGGAACATTTAGGTCATTTACGTCCTCCCTAGTCTTATTCTTGTCCAATTAGGGTTTTTATGCAATCTTGTGCATCCAATAGGTGTGTTTGTGTCATTGGACGAACATTTAGGTCATTTTCGTCCTCCCTAGGCTTATTCTGGTCCAATTAGGGTTTTTAACCAATCTTGTGCATCCAATAAGTTCATTTGTGTCATTGGATGATTATTTAGGTCATTTTCGTCCTCCCTAGGCTTATTTTTGTCCAATTATGGTTTTTAACCAATCTTGTGCTTCCAATAAGTTCATTTTTGTCATTGGATGAACATTTAGGTCATTTTCGTCCTCCCTAGGCTTATTCTTGTCCAATTAGGGTTTTTATGCAATCTTGTGCATCCAATAGGTGTGTTTGTGTCATTGGACGAACATTTAGGTCATTTTCGTCCTCCCTAGGCTTATTCTTGTCCAATTAGGGTTTTTAACCAATCTTGTGCATCCAATAAGTTCATTTGTGTCATTGGATGAACATTTAGGTCATTTTCGTCATCCCTAGTCTTATTCTTGTCCAATTAGGGTTTTAAGCAATCTTGTGCATCCAATATGTGTGTTTGTGTCATTGGATGAACATTTAGGTCATTTTCGTCCTCCCTATGCTTATTCTTGTCCAATTAGGGTTTTTAACCAATCTTGTGCATCCAATAAGTTCATTTGTGTCATTGGATGAACATTTAGGTCATTTAGGTCCTCCCTAGGCTTATTCTTGTCCAATTAGGGTTTTTAACCAATATTGTGCATCCAATAAGTTCATTTGTGTCATTGGATGAACATTTAGGTCATTTTCGTCCTCCCTAGGCTTGTTCTTGTCCAATTAGGGTTTTTATGCAATCTTGTGCATCCAATAGGTGTGTTTGTGTCATTGGACGAACATTTAGGTCATTTTCGGCCTCCCTAGGCTTCTTTTTGTCCAATTAGGCATTTTATGCAATCCTTTGCATCCAATAGGTGTGTTTGTGTCATTGGACGAACATTTAGGTCATTTTCGTCCTCCCTAGGCTTATTCTTGTCCAATTAGGGTTTTTAACCAACCTTGTGCATCCAATAAGTTCATTTGTGTCATTGGTTGAACATTTAGGTCATTTTCGTGCTCCATAAGCTTATTCTTGTCCAATTAGGGTTTTTAACCAACCTTGTGCATCCAATAAGTTCATTTGTGTTATTGGAGGAGCATTTAGGTCATTTTCGTCCTCCCTAGTCTTATTCTTGTCCAATTAGAGTTTTTATGCAATCTTGTGCATCCAATAGGTGTGTTTGTGTCATTGGACGAACATTTAGGTCATTTTCGTCATCCCTAGGCTTATTCTTGTCCAATTAGGGTTTTTAACCAATCTTGTGCATCCAATAAGTTCATTTGTGTCATTGGATGAACATTTAGGTCATTTTTTTCCTCCCTAGGCTTATTCTTGTCCAATTAGGGTTTTTAACCAATCTTGTGCATCCAATAAGTTCATTTGTGTCATTGGATGAACATTTAAGTCATTTTCGTCCTCCCTAGTCTTATTCTTGTCCAATTAGGGTTTTAAGCAATCTTGTGCATCCAATATGTGTGTTTGTGTCATTGGATGAACATTTAGGTCATTTTCGTCCTCCGTATGCTTATTCTTATCCAATTAGGGTTTTTAACCAATCTTGTGCATACAATATGTTCATTTGTGTCATTGGATGAACATTTAGGTCATTTTCGTCCTCCCTAATCTTATTCTTGTCCAA
Source organism: Cicer pinnatifidum (assembly GCA_037974775.1). Classification (NCBI taxonomy): domain Eukaryota; kingdom Viridiplantae; phylum Streptophyta; class Magnoliopsida; order Fabales; family Fabaceae; genus Cicer; species Cicer pinnatifidum. The sequence continues at coordinate 284,244 of JBBPBR010000134.1, read as the reverse complement.
TTAGGGTTTTTATGCAATCTTGTTCATCCAATAGGTGTGTTTTTGTCATTGGAGGAACATTTAGGTCACTTTCGTCCTCCCTAGTCTTATTCTTGTCCAATTAGGGTTTTTATGCAGTCTTGTGCATCCAATAGGTGTGTTTGTGTCATTGGACGAACATTTAGGTCATTTTCGTCTTCCCTAGGCTTATTCTGGTCCAATTAGGGTTTTTAACCAATCTTGTGCATCCAATAAGTTCATTTGTGTCATTGGATGAACATTTAGGTCATTTTCGTCCTCCCTAGACTTATTCTTGTCCAATTAGGGTTTTAAGCAATCTTGTGCATCCAATATGTGTGTTTGTGTCATTGGATGAACATTTAGGTCATTTGCGTCCTCCCTATGCTTATTCTTGTCCAATTAGGGTTTTTAACCAATCTTGTGCATCCAATAAGTTCATTTGTGTAATTGGATGAACATTTAGGTCATTTTCGTCCTCCTTAGTCTTATTCTTGTCCAATTAGGGTTTTAAGCAATCTTGTGCATCCAATATGTGTGTTTGGGTCATTGGATGAACATTTTGGTCATTTTCGTCCTCCCTATGCTTATTTTTGTCCAATTAGGGTTTTTAACCAATCTTGTGCATCCAATAAGTTCATTTGTGTTATTGGATGAACATTTAGGTCATTTTCGTCCTCCCTAGTCTTATTCTTATCCAATTAGGGTTTTTATGCAATCTTGTGCATCCAATAGGTGTGTTTGTGTCATTGGAGGAACATTTAGGTCATTTTCGTCCTCCCTAGTCTTATTCTTGTCCAATTAGGGATTTTATGCAATCTTGTGCATCCAATAGGTGTGTTTGTGTCATTGGACGAACATTTAGGTCATTTTCGTCCTCCCTAGGCTTATTCTTGTCCAATTAGGGTTTTTAACCAATCTTGTGCATCCAATAAGTTCATTTGTGTCATTGGTTAAACATTTAGGTCATTTTCGTCCTCCCTAGGCTTATTCTTGTCCAATTAGGGTTTTTAACCAATCTTGTGCATCCAATAAGTTCATTGGTGTCATTGCATGAACATTTAGGTCATTTTTGTCCCCCCTAGGCTTATTCTTTTCCAATTAGGGTTTTTAACCAATCTTGTGCATCCAATAAGTTCATTTATGTCATTGGATGAACATTTAGGTCATTTTCGTCCTCCCTAGTCTTATTCTTGTCCAATTAGGGTTTTAAGCAATCTTGTGCATCCAATACGTGTATTTGTGTCATTGGATGAACATTTAGGTCATTTTCGTCCTCCCTATGCTTATTCTTGTCCAATTAGGGTTTTTAACCAATCTTGTGCATCCAATAAGTTCATTTGTGTCATTGGATGAACATTTAGGTCATTTTCGTCCTCCCTAGTCTTGTTCTTGTCCACTTAGGGTTTTAAGCAATCTTGTGCATCCAATATGTGTGTTTGTGTCATTGGATGAACATTTAGGTCATTTTCATCCTCCCTATGCTTATTCTTGTCCAATTAGGGTTTTTAACCAATCTTGTGCATCCAATATGTGTGTTTGTGTCATTGGATGAACATTTAGGTCATTTTCGTCCTCCCTATGCTTATTCTTGTCCAATTAGGGTTTTTAACCAATCTTGTGCATCCAATAAGTTCATTTGTGTCATTGGATGAACATTTAGGTCATTTTCGTCCTCCCTAGTCTTATTATTGTCCAATTAGGGTTTTTATGTAATCTTGTGCATCCAATAGGTGTGTTTTATGTCATTGGACGAACATTTAGGTCATTTTCGTCCTCCCTAGGCTTATTCTTGTCCAATTAGGGTTTTTATGCAATCTTGTGCATCCAATAGGTGTGTTTGTGTTATTGGACGAACATTTAGGTCATTTTCGTCCTCCCTAGGCTTATTCTTGTCCAATTAGGGTTTTTATGCAATCTTGTGCATCCAATAGGTGTGTTTGTGTCATTGGACGAACATTTAGGTCATTTTCGTCCTCCCTAGGCTTATTCTTGTCCAATTAAGGTTTTTATGCAATCTTGTGCATCCAATAGGTGTGTTTGTGTCATTGGACGAACATTTAGGTCATTTTCATCCTCCCTAGGCTTATTCTTGTACAATTAGGGTTTTTAACCAATCTTGTGCATCCAATAAGTTCATTTGTGTCATTGGATGAACATTTAGATCATTTTCCTCCTCCCTAGGCTTATTCTTGTCCAATTAAGGTTTTTATGCAATCTTGTGCATCCAATAGGTGTGTTTGTGTCATTGGACGAACATTTAGGTCATTTTCGTCCTCCCTAGGCTTATTCTTGTCCAATTAGGGTTTTTATGCAATCTTGTGCATCCAATAGGTGTGTTTGTGTCATTGGACGAACATTTAGGTCATTTTCGTCCTCCCTAGGCTTATTCTTGTCCAATTAGGGTTTTTAACCAACCTTGTGCATCCAATAAGTTCATTTGTGTCATTGGTTGAACATTTAGGTCATTTTTGTCCTCCCTAGGCTTATTCTTGTCCAAATAGGGTTTTTAACTAACCTTGTGCATCCAATAAGTTCATTTGTGACATTGGTCGAACATTTAGGTCATTTACGTCCTCCCTAGTCTTATTCTTGTCCAATTAGGATTTTTATGCAATCTAGTGCATCCAATAGGTGTGTTTGTGTCATTGGAGGAACATTTAGGTCATTTTCGTCCTCCCTAGTCTTATTCTTGTCCAATTAGGGTTTTTATGCAATCTTGTGCATCCAATAGGTGTGTTTGTGTCATTGGACGAACATTTAGGTCATTTTCGTCCTCCCTAGGCTTATTCTTGTCCAATTAGGGTTTTTAACCAATCTTGTGCATCCAATAAGTTCATTTGTGTCATTGGATGAACATTTAGGTCATTTTCGTCCTCCCTAGTCTTATTCTTGTAGAATTAGGGTTTTTATGCAATCTTGTGCATCCAATAGGTGTGTTTGTGTCATTGGAGGAACATTTAGGTCATTTTCGTCCTCCCTAGTCTTATTCTTGTCCAATTAGGGTTTTTATGCAATCTTGTGCATCCAATAGGTGTGTTTGTGTCATTGGACGAACATTTAGGTCATTTTCGTCCTCCCTAGGCTTATTCTTGTCCAATTAGGGTTTTTAACCAATCTTGTGCATCCAATAAGTTCATTTATGTCATTGGATGAACATTTAGGTCATTTTCATCCTCCCTAGGCTTATTCTTGTCCAATTAGGGTTTTTATGCAATCTTGTGCATCCAATTGGTGTGTTTGTGTCATTGGAGGAACATTTAGGTCATTTTCGTCCTCCCTAGTCTTATTCTTGTCGAATTAGGGTTTTTATGCAATCTTGTGCATCCAATAGGTGTGTTTGTGTCATTGGAGGAACATTTAGGTCATTTTCGTCCTCCCTAGTCTTATTCTTGTCCAATTAGGGTTTTTATGCAATCTTGTGCATCCAATAGGTGTGTTTGTGTCATTGGACGAACATTTAGGTCATTTTCGTCCTCCCTAGGCTTATTCTTGTCCAATTAGGGTTTTTAACCAATCTTGTGCATCCAATAAGTTCATTTGTGTCATTGGATGAACATTTAGGTAATTTTCGTCGTCCTTAGTCTTATTCTTGTCGAATTAGGTTTTTATGCAATCTTGTGCATCCAATAGGTGTGTTTGTGTCATTGGAGGAACATTTAGGTCATTTTCGTCCTCCCTAGTCTTATTCTTGTCCAATTAGGGTTTTTATGCAATCTTGTGCATCCAATAGGTGTGTTTGTGTCATTGGACGAACATTTAGGTCATTTTCGTCCTCCCTAGGCTTATTCTTGTCCAATTAGGGTTTTTAACCAATCTTGTGCATCCAATAAGTTCATTTGTGTCATTGGATGAACTTTTAGGTCATTTTCTTCCTCCCTAGTCTTATTCTTGTCCAATTTAGGGTTTTAAGCAATCTTGTGCATCCAATATGTGGGTTTGTGTCATTGGATGAACGTTTAGGTCATTTTCGTCCTCCCTATGCTTATTCTTGTCCAATTAGGGTTTTTAACCAATCTTGTGCATCCAATAAGTTCATTTGTGTCATTGGATGAACATTTAGGTCATTTTCGTCCTCCCTAGTCTTATTCTTGTCCAATTAGGGTTTTTATGCAATCTTGTGCATCCAATAGGTGTGTTTGTGTCATTGGACGAACATTTAGGTCATTTTCGTCCTCCCTAGGCTTATTCTTGTCCAATTAGGGTTTTTAACCAATCTTGTGCATCCAATAAGTTCATTTGTGTCATTGGATGAACATTTAGGTCATGTTCGTCCTCCTTAGTCTTATTGTTGTCCAATTAGGGTCTTTATGCAATCTTGTGCATCCAATTGGTGTGTTTGTGTCATTGGAGGAACAGTTAGGTCATTTTCGTCCTCCCTAGTCTTATTCTTGTCCAATTAGGATTTTTATGCAATCTTGTGCATCCAATAGGTGTGTTTGTGTCATTGGACGAACATTTAGGTCATTTTCGTCCTCCCTAGGCTTATTCTTGTCCGATTAGGGTTTTTAACCAATCTTGTGCATCCAATAAGTTCATTTGTGTCATTGGATGAACATTTAGGTCATTTTCGTCCTCCCTAGTCTTATTCTTGTCCAATTAGGGTTTTAAGCAATCTTGTGCGTCCAATATGTGGGTTTGTGTCATTGGATGAACATTTAGGTCATTTTCGTCCTCCCTATGCTTATTCTTGTCCAATTAGGGTTTTTAACCAATCTTGTGAATCCAATAAGTTCATTTGTGTCATTGGATGATTATTTAGGTCATTTTCGTCCTCCCTAGTCTTATTCTTGTCCAATTAGGGTTTTTATGCAATCTTGTGCATCCAATAGGTGTGTTTGTGTCATTGGACGAACATTTAGGTCATTTTCGTCCTCCCTAGGCTTATTCTTGTCCAATTAGGGTTTTTAACCAATCTTGTGCATCCAATAAGTTCATTTGTGTCATTGGTTGAACATTTAGGTCATTTTCGTCCTCCCTAGGCTTATTCTTGTCCAATTAGGGTTTTTAACCAACCTTGTGTATCCAATAAGTTCATTTGTGTCATTGGTGGTTCATTTAGGTCATTTACGTCCTCTTTAGTCTTATTCTTCTCCAATTATGGTTTTTATGCAATCTTGTGCATCCAATAGGTGTGTTTGTGTCATTGGAGGAACATTTAGGTCATTTTCGTCCTCCCTAGTCTTATTCTTGTCCAATTAGGGTTTTTATGCAATCTTGTGCATCCAATAAGTGCATTTGTGTCATTGGATGAACATTTAGGTCATTTTCGTCCTCCCTAGTCTTATTCTTGTCCAATTAGGGTTTTAAGCAATCTTGTGCATCCAATATGTGTGTTTGTGTCATTGGATGAACATTTAGGTCATTTTCGTCCTCCGTATGCTTATTCTTGTCCAATTAGGGTTTTTAACCAATCTTGTGCATCCAAAAAGTTCATTTGTGTCATTGGATGAACATTTAGGTCATTTTCGTCCTCCCTAGTCTTATTCTTGTCCAATTAGGGTTTTAAGCAATCTTGTGCATCCAATATGTGTGTTTGTGTCATTGGATGAACATTTAGGTCATTTTCGTCCTCCCTATGCTTATTCTTGTCCAATTAGGGTTTTTAACCAATCTTGTGCATCCAATAACTTCATTTGTGTCATTGGATGAACATTTAGGTCATTTTCGTCCTCCCTAGTCTTATTCTTGTCCAATTAGGGTTTTTATGCAATCTTGTGCATCCAATAGGTGTGTTTGTGTCATTGGAGGAACATTTAGGTCATTTTCGTCCTCCCTAGTCTTATTCTTGTCCAATTGGGGTTTTTATGCAATCTTGTGCATCCAATAGGTGTGTTTGTGTCATTGGACGAACATATAGGTCATTTTCGTCCTCCCTAGGCTTATTCTTGTCCGATTAGGGTTTTTAACCAATGTTGTGCATTCAATAAGTTCATTTGTGTCATTGGATGAACATTTAGGTCATTTTCGTCCTCCCTAGTCTTATTCTTGTCCAATAAGGGTTTTAAGAAATCTTGTGCATCCAATATGTGGGTTTGTGTCATTGGATGAACATTTAGGTCATTTTAGTCCTCCCTATGCTTATTCTTGTCCAATTAGGGTTTTTAACCAATCTTGTGCATCCAATAAGTTCATTTGTGTTATTGGATGAACATTTAGGTCATTTTCGTCCTCCCTAGTCTTATTCTTGTCCAATTAGGGTTTTTATGCAATCTTGTGCATCCAATAGGTGTGTTTGTGTCATTGGACGAACATTTAGGTCATTTTCGTCCTCCCTAGGCTTATTCTTGTCCAATTAGGGTTTTTAACCAATCTTGTGCATCCAATAAGTTCATTTGTGTCATTGGATGAACATTTAGGTCATTTTCGTCCTCCCTAGTCTTATTCTTGTCCATATAGGGTTTTTATGCAATCTTGTGCATCCAATAGGTGTGTTTGTGTCATTGGACGAACATTTAGGTCATTTTCGTCCTCCCTAGGCTTATTCTTGTCCGATTAGGGTTTTTAACCAATCTTGTGCATTCAATAAGTTCATTTGTGTCATTGGATGAACATTTAGGTCATTTTCGTCCTCCCTAGTCTTATTCTTGTCCAATTAGGGTTTTAAGCAATCTTGTGCATCCAATATGTGGGTTTGTGTCATTGGATGAACGTTTAGGTCATTTTCGTTCTCCCTATGCTTATTCTTGTCCAATTAGGGTTTTTAACCAATCTTGTGCATCCAATAAGTTCATTTGTGTCATTGGATGAACATTTAGGTCATTTTCGTCCTCCCTAGTCTTATTCATGTCCAATTAGGGTTTTTATGCAATCTTGTGCATCCAATAGGTGTGTTTGTGTCATTGGACGAACATTTAGGTCATTTTCGTCCTCCCTAGGCTTATTCTTGTCCAATTAGGGTTTTTAACCAATCTTGTGCAGCCAATAAGTTCATTTGTGTCATTGGATGAACATTTAGGTCATTTTCGTCCTCCCTAGGCTTGTTCTTGTACAATTAGGGTTTTTATGCAATCTTGTGCATCCTATAGGTCTGTTTGTGTCATTGGACGAACATTTAGGTCATTTTCGTCCTCCCTAGGCTTATTCTTGTCCAATTAGGGTTTTTATGCAATCTTGTGCATCCAATAGGTGTGTTTGTGTCATTGGACGAACATTTAGGTCATTTTCGTCCTCCCTAGGCTTATTCTTGTCCAATTAGGGTTTTTAACCAACCTTGTGCATCCAATAAAGTTCATTTGTGTCATTGGTTGAACATTTAGGTCATTTTCGTCCTCCCTAGGCTTATTCTTGTCCAATTAGTGTTTTTAACCAACCTTGTGTATCCAATAAGTTCATTTGTGTCATTGGTGGAACATTTAGGTCATTTACGTCCTCCCTAGTCTTATTCTTGTCCAATTAGGGTTTTTATGCAATCTTGTGCATCCAATAGGTGTGTTTGTGTCATTGGAGGAACATTAAGGTCATTTTCGTCCTCCCTAGTCTTATTCTTGTCGAATTAGGGTTTTTATGCAATCTTGTGCATCCAATAGGTGTGTTTGTGTCATTGGCGTAACATTTAGGTCATTTTCGTCCTCCCTTGTCTTATTCTTGTCCAATTAGGGTTTTTATGCAATCTTGTGCATCCAATAGGTGTGTTTGTGTCATTGGACGAACATTTAGGTCATTTTCGTCCTCCCTAGGCTTATTCTTGTCCAATTAGGGTTTTTAACCAATCTTGTGCATCCAATAAGTTCATTTGTGTCATTGGATGAACATTTAGGTCATTTTCGTCCTCCCTAGGCTTTTTCTTGTCCAATTAGGGTTTTTAACCAACCTTGTGCATCCAATAAGTTCATTTGTGTCATTGGTTGAACATTTAGGTCATTTTCGTCCTCCCTAGGCTTATTCTTGTCCAATTAGGGTTTTTAACCAACCTTATGCATCCAATAAGTTCATTTGTGTCATTGGAGGAACATTTAGGTCATTTTCGTCCTCCCAAGGCGTATTCTTATCAAATTAGGGTTTTTAACCAATCTTGTGCATCCAATAGGTGTGTTTGTGTCATTGGACGAACATTTAGGTCATTTTCGTCCTCCCTAGGCTTATTCTTGTCCAATTAGGGTTTTTAACCAATCTTGTGCATCCAATAAGTTCATTTGTGTCATTGGCTGAACATTTAGGTCATTTTCGTCCTCCCTAGGCTTATTCTTGTCCAATTAGGGTTTTTAACCAACCTTGTGCATCCAATAAGTTCATTTGTGTCATTGGATGAACATTTAGGTCATTTTCGTCCTCCCTAGTCTTATTCTTGTCCAATTAGGGTTTTAAGCAATCTTGTGCATCCAATATGTGTGTTTGTGTCATTGGATGAACATTTAGGTCATTTTCGTCCTCCCTATGCTTATTCTTGTCCAATTAGGGTTTTTAACCAATCTTGTGCATCCAATAAGTTCATTTGTGTCATTGGATGAACATTTAGGTCATTTTCGTCCTCCCTAGGCTTATTCTTGTCCGATTAGGGTTTTTATGCAATCTTGTGCATCCAATAGGTGTGTTTGTGTCATTGGACGAACATTTAGGTCATTTTCATCCTACCTGGGCTTATTCTTGTCCAATTAGGGTTTTTATTAAATCTTGTGCATCCAATATGTCTGTTTGTGTCACTAGATGAACATTTAGGTCATTTTCGTCCTCCCTATGCTTGTTCTTGTCCAATTAGGGTTTTTAACCAATCTTGTGCATACAATAAGTTCATTTGTGTCATTGGATGAACATTTAGGTCATTTTCGTCCTCCCTAGGCTTATTCTTGTCCATTTAGGGATTTTATGCAATCTTGTGCATCCAATAGGTGTGTTTGTGTCATTGGACGAACATTTAGGTCATTTTCGTCCTCCCTAGGCTTATTCTTGTCCAATTAGGGTTTTTAACCAATCTTGTGCATCCAATAAGTTCATTTGTGTCATTGGATGAATATTTAGGTCATTTTTGTCCTCCCCAGGCTTATTCTTATCTAATTAGGGTTTTTAACCAATCTTGTGCATCCAATAAGTTCATTTGTGTCATTGGATGAACATTTAGGTCATTTTCGTCCTCCCTAGGCTTATTCTTGTCCAATTAGGGTTTTTAACCAATCTTGTGCATCCAATAAGTTCATTTGTGTCATTGGATGAACATTTAGGTCATTTTCGTCCTCCCTAGGCTTATTCTTGTCCAATTAGGGTTTTTAACCAATCTTGTGCATCCAATAAGTTCATTTGTGTCATTGGATGAACATTTAGGTCATTTTCGTCCTCCCTATGCTTATTCTTGTCCAATTAGGGTTTTTAACCAACCTTGTGCATCCAATTAGTTCATTTGTGTCATTAGAGGAACATTTAGGTTATTTTCGTCCTCCCTAGTCTTATTCTTGTCCAATTAGGGTTTTTATGCAATCTTGTGCATCCAATAGGTGTGTTTGTGTCATTGGAGGAACATTTAGGTCATTTTCGTCCTCCCTAGGCTTATTCTTGTCGAATTAGGGTTTTTATACAATCTTGTGCATCCAATAGGTGTGTTTGTGTCATTGGAGGAACATTTAGGTCATTTTCGTCCTCCCTAGTCTTATTCTTGTCCAATTAGGGTTTTTATGCAATCTTGTGCATCCAATAGGTGTGTTTGTGTCATTGGACGAACATTTAGGTCATTTTCGTCCTCCCTAGGCTTATTCTTGTCCAATTAGGGTTTTTAACCAACCTTGTGCATCAAATAAGTTCATTTGTGTCATTGGTTGAACATTTAGGTCATTTTCGTCCTCCCTAGGCTTATTCTTGTCCAATTAGGGTTTTTCACCAACCTTGTGCATCCAATAAGTTCATTCGTGTCATTGGAGTAACATTTAGGTCATTTTCGTCCTCCCTAGTCTTATTCTTGTCCAATAAGAGTTTTTATGCAATCTTGTGCATCCAATAGGTGTGTTTGTGTCATTGGACGAACATTTAGGTCATTTTCGTCATCCCTAGGCTTATTCTTATCCAATTAGGGTTTTTAACCAATCTTGTGCATCCAATAAGTTCATTTGTGTCATTGGATGAATATTTAGGTCATTTTTTTTCCTCCCTAGGCTTATTCTTGTCCAATTAGGGTTTTTAACCAATCTTGTGCATCCAATAAGTTCATTTGTGTCATTGGATGAACATTTAAGTCATTTTCGTCCTCCCTAGTCTTATTATTGTCCAATTAGGGTTTTAAGCAATCTTGTGCATCCAATATGTGTGTTTGTGTCATTGGTTGAACATTTAGGTCATTTTCGTCCTCCCTATGCTTATTCTTGTCCAATTAGGGTTTTTAACCAATCTTGTGCATAAAATATGTTCATTTGTGTCATTGGATGAACATTTAGGTCATTTTCGTCCTCCCTAGTCTTATTCTTGTCCAATTAGGGTTTTAAGCAATCTTGTGCATCCAATATGTGTGTTTGTGTCATTGGATGAACATTTAGGTCATTTTCGTCCTCCCTATGCTTATTCTTGTCCAATTAGGGTTTTTAACCAATCTTGTGCATCCAATAAGTTCATTTGTGTCATTGGATGAACATTTAGGTCATTTTTGTCCTCCTTGTGCTTATTCTTGTCCAATTAGGGTTTTTATGCAATCTTGTGCATCCAATAGGTGTGTTTGTGTCATTGGACGAACATTTAGGTCATTTTCGTCCTCCCTAGGCTTATTCTTGTCCAATTAGGGTTTTTAACCAATCTAGTGCATCCAATACGTGTGTTTGTGCCATTGGAGGAACATTTAGGTCATTTTCGTCCTCCCTAGTCTTATTCTTGTCCAATTAGGGTTTTTATGCAATCTTGTGCATCCAATAGGTGTGTTTGTGTCATTGGACGAACATTTAGTTCATATTCGTCCTCCCTAGGCTTATTCTTGTCCAATTAGGGTTTTTAACCAACCTTGTGCATCCAATAAGTTCATTTGTGTCATTGGAGGAACATTTAGGTCATTTTCGTCCTCCCTAGTCTTATTCTTGTCCAATTAGGGTTTTTATGCATTCTTGTGCATTCAATAGGTGTGTTTGTGTCATTGGACGAACATTTAGGTCATTTTCGTCCTCCCTAGGCTTATTCTTGTCCAATTAGGGTTTTTAACCAATCTTGTGCATCCAATAAGTTCATTTGTGTCATTGGTTGAACATTTAGGTCATTTTCGTCCTCCCTAGGCTTATTCTTGTCCAATTAGGGTTTTTAACCAATCTTGTGGATCCAATAAGTTCATTTGTGTCATTGGATGAACATTTAGTTCATTTTCGTCCTCCCTAGGTTTATTCTTGTCCAATTAGAGTTTTTAACCAATCTTGTGCATCCAATAAGTTCATTTGTGTCATTGGATGAACATTTAGGTCATTTTCGTCCTCCCTAGTCTTATTCTTGTCCAATTAGGGTTTTAAACAATCTTGTGCATCGAATATGTGTGTTTGTTTCATTGGATGAACATTTAGGTCATTTTCGTCCTCCCTATGCTTATTCTTGTCCAATTAGGGTTCTTAACCAATCTTGTGCATACAATAAGTTCATTTGTGTCATTGGATGAACATTTAAGTCATTTTCGTCCTCCCTAGTCTTATTCTTGTCCAATTAGGGTTTTATGCAATCTTGTGCATCCAATAGGTGTGTTTGTGTATTTGGACGAACATTTAGGTCATTTTCGTCCTCCCTAAGCTTATTCTTGTCCAATTAGGGTTTTTAACCAACCTTGTGCATCCAATAAGTTCATTTGTGTCATTGGTTTAACATTTAGGTCATTTTCGTCCTCCCTAGGCTTATTCTTGTCCAATTAGGGTTTTAAGCAATCTTGTGCATCCAATATGTGTGTTTGTGTCATTGGATGAACATTTAGGTCATTTTCGTCCTCCCTATGCTTATTCTTGTCCAATTAGGTTTTTAACCAATCTTGTGCATACAATATTTTCATTTGTGTCATTGGATGAACATTTAGGTCATTTTCGTCCTCCCTAGTCTTATTCTTGTCCAATTAGGGTTTTTAACCAATCTTGTGCATCCAATAAGTTCATTTGTGTTATTGGATGAACATTTAGGTCATTTTCGTCCTCCCTAGTCTTATTCTTGTCCAATTAGGGTTTTAAGCAATCTTGTGCATCCAATAGGTGTGTTTGTGTCATTGGAGGAACATTTAGGTCATTTTCGTCCTCCCTAGTCTTATTCTTGTCCAATTAGGGATTTTATGCAATCTTGTGCATCCAATAGGTGTGTTTGTGTCATTGGACGAACATTTAGGTCATTTTCGTCCTCCCTAGGCTTATTCTTGTCCAATTAGGGTTTTAAGCAATCTTGTGCATCAAATAAGTTCATTTGTGTCATTGGTTGAACATTTAGGTCATTTTCGTCCTCCCTAGTCTTATTCTTGTCCAATTAGGGTTTTTAACCAATCTTGTGCATCCAATAAGTTCATTTGTGTTATTGGATGAACATTTAGGTCATTTTCGTCCTCCCTAGTCTTATTCTTGTCCAATTAGGGTTTTAAGCAATCTTGTGCATCCAATATGTGTGTTTGTGTCATTGGATGAACATTTAGGTCATTTTCGTCCTCCCTATGCTTATTCTTGTCCAATTAGGGTTTTTAACCAATCTTGTGCATACAATAAGTTTATTTGTGTCATTGGATGAACATTTAGGTCATTTTCGTCCTCCTTAGTCTTATTCTTGTCCAATTAGGGTTTTTATGCAATCTTGTGCATCCAATATGTGGGTTTGTGTCATTGTAGGAACATTTAGGTCATTTTCGTCCTCCCTATGCTTATTCTTGTCCAATTAGGGTTTTTAACCAATCTTGTGCATCCAATAAGTTCATTTGTGTTATTGGATGAACATTTAGGTCATTTTCGTCCTCCCTAGGCTTATTCTTGTCCAATTAGGGTTTTTAAACAATCTTGTGTATCCAATAAGTTCATTTGTGTCATTGGACGAACATTTAGGTCATTTTCGTCCTCTCTAGGCTTATTCGTGTCCAATTAGGGTTTTTAACCAATCTTCTGCATCCAATAAGTTCATTTGTGTCATTGGATGAACATTTAGGTCATTTTCGTCCTCCCTAGGTTTATTCTTGTCCAATTAGGGTTTTCAACCAATCTTGTGCATCCAATAAGTTCATTTGTGTCATTGGATGAACATTTAGGTCATTTTCGTCCTCCCTAGGCTTATTCTTGTCCAATTAGGGTTTTTAACCAATCTTGTGCATCCAATAAGTTCATTTGTGTCATTGGAGGCACATTTAGGTCATTTTCGTCATCCCTAGTCTTATTCTTGTCCAATTAGGGTTTTAAGCAATCTTGTGCATCCAATATGTGTGTTTGTGTCATTGGATGAACATTTAGGTCATTTTCGTCCTCCCTATGCTTATTCTTGTCCAATTAGGGTTTTTAACCAATCTTGTGCATCCAATAAGTTCATTTGTGTCATTGGATGAACATTTAGGTCATTTACGTCCTCCCTAGGCTTATTCTTGTCCAATTAGGGTTTTTATGCAATCTTGTGCATCCAATAGGTGTGTTTGTGTCATTGGACGAACATTTAGGTCATTTTCGTCCTCCATAGGCTTATTCTTGCCCAATTAGGGTTTTTATGCAATCCTGTGCATCCAATAGGTGTGTTTGTGTCATTGGACGAACATTTAGGTCATTTTCGTCCTCCCTAGGCTTATTCTTGTCCAATTAGGGTTTTTAACCAATCTTGTGCATCCAATAAGTTCATTTGTGTCATTGGATGAACATTTAGGTCATTTTCGTCATTCATAGTCTTATTCTTTTCCAATTAGGGTTTTAAGCAATCTTGTGCATCCAATATGTGTGTTTGTGTCATTGGATGAACATTTAGGTCATTTTCGTCCTCCCTATGCTTATTCTTGTCCAATTAGGGTTTTTAACCAATCTTGTGCATCCAATAAGTTCATTTGTGTCATTGGATGAACATTTAGGTCATTTACGTCCTCCCTAGGCTTATTCTTGTCCAATTAGGTTTTTTAACCAATCTTGTGCATCCAATAGGTGTGTTTGTGTCATTGGACGAACATTTAGGTCATTTTCGTCCTCCCTAGGCTTATTCTTGTCCAATTAGGGTTTTTAACCAATCTTGTGCATCCAATAAGTTCATTTGTGTCATTGGATGAACATTTAGGTCATTTTCGTCCTCCCTAGGCTTATTCTTGTCCAATTAGGGTATTCAACCAATCTTGTGCATCCAATAAGTTCATTTGTGTCATTGGAGGAACATTTAGGTCATTTTCTTCCTCCCTAGGCTTATTCTTGTCCAATTATGGTTTTTAACCCATCTTGTGCATCCAATAAGTTCATTTGTGTCATTGGATGCACATTTAGGTCATTTTCGTCCTCCCTAGGCTTATTCTTGTCCAATTGGGGTTTTTAACCAATCTTGTGCATCCAATAAGTTCATTTGTGTCATTGGATGAACATTTAGGTCATTTTTGTCCTCCCTAGGCTTATTCTTGTCCAATTAGGGTTTTTAACCAATCTTGTGCATCCAATAAGTTCATTTGTGTCATTGGATGAACATCTAGGTCATTTTCGTCCTCCCTAGGCTTATTCTTGTCCAATTAGGGTTTTTATGCAATCTTGTGCATCCAATAGGTGTGTTTGTGTCATTGGACGAACATTTAGGTCATTTTCGTCCTCCCTAGGCTTATTCTTTTCCAATTAGGGTTTTTAGCCAACCTTGTGCATCCAATAAAGTTCATTTGTGTCATTGGTTGAACATTTAGGTCATTTTCGTCCTCCCTAGGCTTATTCTTGTCCAATTAGGGTTTTTAACCAACCTTGTGTATCCAATAAGTTCATTTGTGTCATTGGTGGAACATTTAGGTCATTTACGTCCTCCCTAGTCTTATTCTTGTCCAATTAGGGTTTTTATGCAATCTTGTGCATCCAATAGGTGTGTTTGTGTCATTGGAGGAACATTTAGGTCATTTTCGTCCTCCCTAGTCTTATTCTTGTCCAATTAGGGTTTTTATGCAATCTTGTGCATCCAATAGGTGTGTTTGTGTCAATGGAGGAACATTTAGGTCATTTTCGTCCTCCCTAGTCTTATTCTTGCCCAATTAGGGTTTTTATGCAATCTTGTGCATCCAATAGGTGTGTTTGTGTCATTGGAAGAACATTTAGGTCATTTTCGTCCTCCCTAGGCTTATTCTTGTCCGATTAGGGTTTTTAACCAATCTTGTGCATTCAATAAGTTCATTTGTGTCATTGGATGAACATTTAGGTCATTTTCGTCCTCCCTAGTATTATTCTTGTCCAATTAGGGTTTTAAGCAATCTTGTGCATCCAATATATGGGTTTGTGTCATTGGATGAACGTTTAGGTCCTTTTCGTCCTCCCTATGCTTATTCTTGTCCAATTAGGGTTTTTAACCAATCTTGTGCATCCAATAAGTTCATTTGTGTCATTGGATGAACATTTAGGTCATTTTCGTCCTCCCTAGTCTTATTCTTGTCCAATTAGGGTTTTTATGCAATGTTGTGCATCCAATAGATGTGTTTGTGTCATTGGACGAACATTTAGGTCATTTTCGTCCTCCCTAGGCTTATTCTTGTCCAATTAGGGTTTTTATGCAATCTTGTGCATCCAATAGGTGTGTTTGTGTCATTGGAGGAACATTTAGGTCATTTTCGTCCTCCCTAGTCTTATTCTTGTCCAATTAGGGTTTTTATGCAATCTTGTGCATCCAATAGGTGTGTTTGTGTCATTGGACGAACATTTAGGTCATTTTCGTCCTCCCTAGGCTTATTCTTGTCCAATTAGGGTTTTTAACCAATCTTGTGCATCCAATAAGTTCATTTGTGTCATTGGATGAACATTTAGGTAATTTTCGTCGTCCTTAGTCTTATTCTTGTCGAATTAGGTTTTTATGCAATCTTGTGCATCCAATAGGTGTGTTTGTGTCATTGGAGGAACATTTAGGTCATTTTCGTCCTCCCTAGTCTTATTCTTGTCCAATTAGGGTTTTTATGCAATCTTGTGCATCCAATAGGTGTGTTTGTGTCATTGGACGAACATTTAGGTCATTTTCGTCCTCCCTAGGCTTATTCTTGTCCAATTAGGGTTTTTAACCAATCTTGTGCATCCAATAAGTTCATTTGTGTCATTGGATGAACTTTTAGGTCATTTTCTTCCTCCCTAGTCTTATTCTTGTCCAATTTAGGGTTTTAAGCAATCTTGTGCATCCAATATGTGGGTTTGTGTCATTGGATGAACGTTTAGGTCATTTTCGTCCTCCCTATGCTTATTCTTGTCCAATTAGGGTTTTTAACCAATCTTGTGCATCCAATAAGTTCATTTGTGTCATTGGATGAACATTTAGGCCATTTTCGTCCTCCCTAGTCTTATTCTTGTCCAATTAGGGTTTTTATGCAATCTTGTGCATCCAATAGGTGTGTTTGTGTCATTGGACGAACATTTAGGTCATTTTCGTCCTCCCTAGGCTTATTCTTGTCCAATTAGGGTTTTTAACCAATCTTGTGCATCCAATAGGTGTATTTGTGTCATTGGACGAACATTTAGGTCATTTTCGTCCTCCCTAGGCTTATTCTTGTCCAAGTAGGGTTTTTAACCAATCTTGTGCATCCAATAAGTTCATTTGTGTCATTGGATGAACATTTAGGTCATTTTCATCCTCCCTAGTCTTATTCTTGCCGCATTAGGGTTTTTATGCAATCTTGTGCATCCAATAGGTGTGTTTGTGTCATTAAAGGAACATTTAGGTCATTTTCGTCCTCCCTAGTCTTATACTTGTCCAATTAAGGTTTTTATGCAATCTTGTGCATCCAATAGGTGTGTTTGTATCATTGGACGAACATTTAGGTCATTTTCGTCCTCCCTAGGCTTATTCTTGTCCGATTAGGGTTTTTAACCAATCTTGTGCATTCAATAAGTTCATTTGTGTCATTGGATGAGCATTTAGGTCATTTTCGTCCTCCCTAGTCTTATTCTTGTCCAATTAGGGTTTTTATGCAATCTTGTGCATCCAATAGGTGTGTTTGTGTCATTGGACGAACATTTAGGTCATTTTCGTCCTCCCTAGGCTTATTCTTGTCCAATTAGGGTTTTTAACCAATCTTGTGCATCCAATAAGTTCATTTGTGTCATTGGATGAACATTTAAGTCATTTTCGTCCTCCCTAGTCTTATTCTTGTCCAATTAGGGTTTTAAGCAATCTTGTGCATCCAATATGTGTGTTTGTGTCATTGGTTGAACATTTAGGTCATTTTCGTCCTCCCTATGCTTATTCTTGTCCAATTAGGGTTTTTAACCAATCTTGTGCATACAATATGTTCATTTGTGTCATTGGATGAACATTTAGGTCATTTTCGTCCTCCCTAGTCTTATTCTTGTCCAATTAGGGTTTTAAGCAATCTTGTGCATCCAATATGTGTGTTTGTGTCATTGGATGAACATTTAGGTCATTTTCGTCCTCCCTATGCTTATTCTTGTCCAATTAGGGTTTTTAACCAATCTTGTGCATCCAATAAGTTCATTTGTGTCATTGGATGAACATTTAGGTCATTTTTGTCCTCCTTGTGCTTATTCTTGTCCAATTAGGGTTTTTATGCAATCTTGTGCATCCAATAGGTGTGTTTGTGTCATTGGACGAACATTTAGGTCATTTTCGTCCTCCCTAGGCTTATTCTTGTCCAATTAGGGTTTTTAACCAATCTTGTGCATCCAATAAATTCATTTGTGTCATTGGAGGAACATTTAGGTCATTTTCGTCCTCCCTAGTCTTATTCTTGTCCAATTAGGATTTTAAGCAATCTTGTTCATCCAATATGTGGGTTTGTGTCATTGGATGAACTTTTAGGTCATTTTCGTCCTCCCTATGCTTATTCTTGTCCAATTAGGGTTTTTAACCAATCTTGTGCATGCAATAAGTTCATTTGTGTCATTGGATGAACATTTAGGTCATTTTCGTCCTCCCTAGTCTTATTCTTGTCCAATTAGGGTTTTTATGCAATCTTGTGCATCCAATAGGTGTGTTTGTGTCATTGGACGAACATTTAGGTCATTTTCGTCCTCCCTAGGCTTATTCTTGTCCAATTAGGGTTTTTAACCAATCTTGTGCATCCAATAAGTTCATTTGTGTCATTGGATGAACATTTAGGTCATTTTCGTCCTCCCTAGTCTTATTCTTGTCCAATTAGGGTTTTTAACCAACCTTGTGCATCCAATAAGTTCATTTGTGTCATTGGTGGAACGTTTAGGTCATTTACGTCCTCCCTAGTCTTATTCTTGTCCAATTAGGGTTTTTATGCAATCTTGTGCATCCAATAGGTGTGTTTGTGTCATTGGAGGAACATTTAGGTCATTTTCGTCCTCCCTAGTCTTATTCTTGTCCAATTAGGGTTTTTATGCAATCTTGTGCATCCAATAGGTGTGTTTGTGTCATTGGACGAACATTTAGGTCATTTTCGTCCTCCCTAGGCTTATTCTTGTCCAATTAGGGTTTTTAACCAATCTTGTGCATCCAATAAGTTCATTTGTGTCATTGGATGAACATTTAGTTCATTTTCGTCCTCCCTAGTCTTATTCTTGTCCAATTAGGGTTTTAAGCAATCTTGTGCATCCAATATGTGTGTTTGTGTCATTGGATGAACATTTAAGTCATTTTCGTTCTCCCTATGCTTATTCTTGTCCAATTAGGGTTTTTAACCAATCTTGTGCATACAATAAGTTCATTTGTGTCATTGGATGAACATTTAGGTCATTTTCGTCCTCCCTAGTCTTATTCTTGTCCAATTAGGGTTTTTATGCAATCTTGTGCAACCAATAGGTGTGTTTGTGTTATTGGACGAACATTTAGGTCATTTTCGTCCTCCCTAGGCTTATTCTTGTCCAATTAGGGTTTTTAACAATTCTTGTGCATCCAATAATTTCATTTGTGTCATTGGATGAACATTTAGGTCATTTTCGTCCTCCCTAGGCTTATTCTTGTCCAATTAGGGTTTTTAACCAATCTTGTGCATCCAATAAGTTCATTTGTGTCATTGGATGAACATTTAGGTCATTTTCGTCCTCCCTAGGCTTATTCTTGTCCAATTAGGGTTTTTAATCAACCTTGTGCATCCAATAAGTTCATTTGTGTCATTGGAGGGACATTTAGGTCATTTTCGTCCTCCCTAGTCTTATATTTGTCCAATTAGGGTTTTTATGCAATCTTGTGCATCCAATTGGTGTGTTTGTGTCATTGGACGAACATTTAGGTCATTTTCGTCCTCCCTAGGCTAATTCTTGTCCAATTAGGGTTTTTAACCAATCTTGTGCATCCAATAAGTTCATTTGTGGCATTGGATGAACATTTAGGTCATTTTCGTCCTCCCTAGTCTTATTCTTGTCCAATTAGGGTTTTAAGCAATCTTGTGCATCCAATATGTGTGTTTGTGTCATTGGATGAACATTTAGGTCATTTTCGTCCTCCCTATACTTATTCTTGTCCAATTAGGGTTTTTAACCAATCATGTGCATCCAATAAGTTCATTTGTGTCATTGGATGAACATTTAGGTCATTTTCGTCCTCCCTAGTCTTATTCTTGTCCAATTAGGGATTTTATGCAATCTTGTGCATCCAATAGGTATGTTTGTGTAATCGGACGAACATTTAGGTCATTTTCGTCCTCCCTAGGCTTATTCTTGTCCAATTAGGGTTTTTAACCAATCTTGTGCATCCAATAGGTGTGTTTGTGTAATTGGAGGAACATTAAGGTCATTTTCGTCCTCCCTAGTCTTATTCTTGACCAATTAGAGATTTTATGCAATCTTGTGCATCCAATAGGTGTGTTTGTGTCATTGGACGAACATTTAGGTCATTTTCGTCCTCCCTAGGCTTATTCTTGTCCAATTAGGGTTTTTAACCAATCTTGTGCATCCAATAAGTTCATTTGTGTCATTGGACGAACATTTAGGTCATTTTCGTCATCCCTAGGCTTATTCTTGTCCAATTAGGGTTTTGTAACCAATCTTATGTATCCAATATGTGTGTTTGTGTCATTGGATGAACATTTAGGTAATTTTCGTCCTCCCTATGCTTATTCTTGTCCAATTAGGGTTTTTAACCAATCTTGTGCATCCAATAAGTTCATTTGTGTCATTGGATGAACATTTAGGTCATTTTCGTCCTCCCTAGTCTTATTCTTGTCCAATTAGGGTTTTAGGCAATCTTGTGCATCCAATAGGTGTGTTTGTGTCATTGGAGGAACATTTAGGTCATTTTCGTCCTCCCTAGTCTTATTCTTGTCCAATTAGAGTTTTTAACCAATCTTGTGCATACAATAAGTTCATTTGTGTCATTGGAGGAACATTTAGGTCATTTTCGTCCTCCCTAGTCTTATTCTTGTCCAATTAGGGTTCTTATGCAATCTTGTTCATCCAATAGGTGTGTTTGTGTCATTGGAGGAACATTTAGGTCATTTTCGTCCTCCCTAGTCTTATTCTTGTCCAATTAGGGTTTTTAACCAATCTTGTGCATCCAATAAGTTCATTTGTGTCATTGGATGAACATTTAGGTCATTTTCGTCCTCCTTAATCTTATTCTTGTCCAATTAGGATTTTAAGCAATCTTGTGCATCGAATATGTGTGTTTGTTTCATTGGACGAACATTTAGGTCATTTTCGTCCTCCCTATGCTTATTCTTGTCCAATTAGGGTTTTTAACCAATCTTGTGCATACAATAAGTTCATTTGTGTCATTGGATGAACATTTAGGTCATTTTCGTCCTCCCTAGTCTTATTCTTGTCCAATTAGGGTTTTTATGCAATCTTGTGCATCCAATAGGTGTGTTTGTGTCATTGGAGGAACATTTAGGTCATTTTCGTCCTCCCTAGTCTTATTCTTGTCCAATTAGGGTTTTTATGCAATCTTGTGCATCCAATAGGTGTGTTTGTGTCATTGAACAAACATTTAGGTCATATTCGTCCTCCCTAGGCTTATTCTTGTCCAATTAGGGTTTTTAACCAATCTTGTGCATCCAATAAGTTCATTTGTGTCATTGGATGAACATTTAGGTCATTTTCGTCCTCCCTAGTCTTATTCTTGTCCAATTAGGGTTTTATGCAATCTTGTGCATCCAATAGGTGTGTTTGTGTCATTGGACGAACATTTAGGTCATTTTCGTCCTCCCTAGGCTTATTCTTGTCCAATTAGGGTTTTTAAGCAACGTTGTGCATCCAATAAGTTCATTTGTGTCATTGGTTGAACATTTAGGTCATTTTCGTCCTCCCTAGGCTTATTCTTGTCCAATTAGGGTGTTTAACCAACCTTGTGAATCCAATAAGTTCATTTGTGTCATTGGAGGAACATTTAGGTCATTTTCGTCCTCCCTAGTCTTATTCTTGTCCAATTAGGGTTTTTATGCAATCTTGTGCATCCAATAGGTGTGTTTGTGTCATTGGAGGAACATTTAGGTCATTTTCGTCCTCCCTAGGCTTATTCTTGTCCAATTAGGGTTTTTAACCAATCTTGTGCATCCAATAAGTTCATTTGTGTCATTGGACAAACATTTAGGTCATTTTCGTCCTCCCTAGTCTTATTCTTGTCCAATTAGGGTTTGAACCAACCTTGTGCATCCAATATGTGTGTTTGTGTCATTGGAGGAACATTTAGGTCAATTTCGTCCTCCCTAGTCTTATTCTTGTCCAATTAGGGTTTTTATGCAATCTTGTGCATCCAATAGGTGTGTTTGTGTCATTGGACGAACATTTAGGTCATTTTCGTCCTCCCTAGGCTTATTCTTGTCCAATTAGGGTTTTTACCCAACCTTGTGCATCCAATAAGTTCATTTGTGTCATTGGTTGAACATTTAGGTCATTTTCGTCCTCCCTAGGCTTATTCTTGTCCAATTAGGGTTTTTAACCAATCTTGTGGATCCAATAAGTTCATTTGTGTCATTGGATGAACATTTAGGTCATTTTCGTCCTCCCTAGGTTTATTCTTGTCCAATTAGAGTTTTTAACCAATCTTGTGCATCCAATAAGTTCATTTGTGTCATTGGATGAACATTTAGGCCATTTTCGTCCTCCCTAGTCTTATTCTTGTCCAATTAGGGTTTTAAGCAATCTTGTGCATCGAATATGTGTGTTTGTTTCATTGGATGAACATTTAGGTCATTTTCGTCCTCCCTATGCTTATTCTTGTCCAATTAGGGTTCTTAACCAATCTTGTGCATACAATAAGTTCATTTGTGTCATTGGATGAACATTTAAGTCATTTTCGTCCTCCCTAGTCTTATTCTTGTCCAATTAGGGTTTTATGCAATCTTGTGCATCCAATAGGTGTGTTTGTGTCATTGGACGAACATTTAGGTCATTTTCGTCCTCCCTAAGCTTATTCTTGTCCAATTAGGGTTTTTAACCAACCTTGTGCATCCAATAAGTTCATTTGTGTCATTGGTTTAACATTTAGGTCATTTTCGTCCTCCCTAGGCTTATTCTTGTCCAATTAGGGTTTTTAACCAACCTTGTGCATCCAATAAGTTCATTTGTGTCATTGGAGGAACATTTAGGTCATTTTCGTCCTCCCTAGTCTTATTCTTGTCCAATTAGGGTTTTTATGCAATCTTGTACATCCATTAGGTGTGTTTGTGTCATTGGACGAACATTTAGGTCATTTTCGTCCTCCCTAGGCTTATTCTTGTCCAATTAGGGTTTTTAACCAATCTTGTGCATCCAATAAGTTCATTTGTGTCATTGGATGAACATTTAGGTCATTTTCTTCCTCCCTAGTCTTATTCTTGTCCAATTAGGGTTTTTATGCAATCTTGTGCGTCCAATAGGTGTGTTTGTGTCATTGGACGAACATTTAGGTCATTTTCGACCTCCCTATGCTTATTCTTGTCCGATTAGGTTTTTTAACCAATCTTGTGCATTCAATAAGTTCATTTGTGTCATTGGATGAACATTTAGGTCATTTTCGTCCTCCCTAGTCTTATTCTTGTCCAATTAGGGTTTTTATGCAATCTTGTGCATCCAATAGGTGTGTTTGTGTCATTGGAGGAACATTTAGGTCATTTTCGTCCTCCCTAGTCTTATTCTTGTCCAATTAGGGTTTTTATGCAATCTTGTGCATCCAATAGGTGTGTTTGTGTCATTGGAAGAACATTAAGGTCATTTTCGTCCTCCCTAGGCTTATTCTTGTCCGATTAGGGTTTTTAACCAATCTTGTGCATTCAATAAGTTCATTTGTGTCATTGGATGAACATTTAGGTCATTTTCGTCCTCCCTAGTCTTATTCTTGTCCAATTAGGGTTTTAAGCAATCTTGTGCATCCAATATATGGGTTTGTGTCATTGG
This sequence comes from Cicer pinnatifidum, assembly GCA_037974775.1. NCBI lineage: Eukaryota > Viridiplantae > Streptophyta > Magnoliopsida > Fabales > Fabaceae > Cicer > Cicer pinnatifidum. Next base: position 260,923 of record JBBPBR010000134.1, on the reverse strand, counting down.
ATGAACGTTTAGGTCATTTTCGTCCTCCCTATGCTTATTCTTGTCCAATTAGGGTTTTTAACCAATCTTGTGCATCCAATAAGTTCATTTGTGTCATTGGATGAACATTTAGGTCATTTTCGTCCTCCCTAGTCTTATTCTTGTCCAATTAGGGTTTTTATGCAATCTTGTGCATCCAATAGGTGTGTTTGTGTCATTGGACGAACATTTAGGTCATTTTCGTCCTCCCTAGGCTTATTCTTGTCCGATTAGGGTGTTTAACCAATCTTGTGCATTCAATAAGTTCATTTGTGTCATTGGATGAACATTTAGGTCATTTTCGTCCTCCCTAGTCTTATTCTTGTCCAATTAGGGTTTTAAGCAATCTTGTGCATCCAATATGTGTGTTTGTGTCATTGGAGGAACATTTAGGTAATTTTTGTCCTCCCAATGCTTATTCTTGTCCAATTAGGGTTTTTAACAAATCTTGTGCATACAATAAGTTCATTTGTGTCATTGGATGAACATTTAGGTCATTTTCGTCCTCCCTAGTCTTATTCTTGTCCAATTAGGGTTTTTATGCAATCTTGTGCATCCAATAGGTGTGTTTGTGTCATTGGAGGAACATTTAGGTCATTTTCGTCCTCCCTAGTCTTATTCTTGTCCAATTGGGGTTTTTATGCAATCTTGTGCATCCAATAGGTGTGTTTGTGTCATTGGACGAACATATAGGTCATTTTCGTCCTCCCTAGGCTTATTCTTGTCCGATTAGGGTTTTTAACCAATGTTGTGCATTCAATAAGTTCATTTGTGTCATTGGATGAACATTTAGGTCATTTTCGTCCTCCCTAGTCTTATTCTTGTCCAATAAGGGTTTTAAGAAATCTTGTGCATCCAATATGTGGGTTTGTGTCATTGGATGAACATTTAGGTCATTTTAGTCCTCCCTATGCTTATTCTTGTCCAATTAGGGTTTTTAACCAATCTTGTGCATCCAATAAGTTCATTTGTGTTATTGGATGAACATTTAGGTCATTTTCGTCCTCCCTAGTCTTATTCTTGTCCAATTAGGGTTTTTATGCAATCTTGTGCATCCAATAGGTGTGTTTGTGTCATTGGACGAACATTTAGGTCATTTTCGTCCTCCCTAGGCTTATTCTTGTCCAATTAGGGTTTTTAACCAATCTTGTGCATCCAATAAGTTCATTTGTGTCATTGGATGAACATTTAGGTCATTTTCGTCCTCCCTAGTCTTATTCTTGTCCAATTAGGGTTTTAAGCAATCTTGTGCATCCAATATGTGGGTTTGTGTCATTGGATGAACGTTTAGGTCATTTTCGTCCTCTCTATGCTTATTCTTGTCCAATTAGGGTTTTTAACCAATCTTGTGCATCCAATAAGTTCATTTGTGTCATTGGACGAACATTTAGGTCATTTTCGTCCTTCCTAGTCTTATTCTTGTCCAATTAGGGTTTTTATGCAATCTTGTGCATCCAATAGGTGTGTTTGTGTCATTGGACGAACATTTAGGTCATTTTCGTCCTCCCTAGGCTTATTCTTGTCCAATTAGGGTTTTTAACCAATCTTGTGCATCCAATAAGTTCATTTGTGTCATTGGATGAACATTTAGGTCATTTTCGTCCTCCCTAGTCTTATTCTTGTCCAATTAGGGTTTTTAACCAACCTTGTGCATCCAATAAGTTCATTTGTGTCATTGGTGGAACGTTTAGGTCATTTACGTCCTCCCTAGTCTTATTCTTGTCCAATTAGGGTTTTTATGCAATCTTGTGCATCCAATAGGTGTGTTTGTGTCATTGGAGGAACATTTAGGTCATTTTCGTCCTCCCTAGTCTTATTCTTGTCCAATTAGGGTTTTTATGCAATCTTGTGCATCCAATAGGTGTGTTTGTGTCATTGGACGAACATTTAGGTCATTTTCGTCCTCCCTAGGCTTATTCTTGTCCAATTAGGGTTTTTAACCAATCTTGTGCATCCAATAAGTTCATTTGTGTCATTGGATGAACATTTAAGTCATTTTCGTCCTCCCTAGTCTTATTCTTGTCCAATTTGGGTTTTTATGCAATCTTGTGCATCCAATAGGTGTGTTGGTGTCATTGGAGGAACATTTAGGTCATTTTCGTCCTCCCTAGTCTTATTCTTGTCCAATTAGGGTTTTTATGCAATCTTGTGCATCCAATAGGTGTGTTTGTGTCATTGGACGAACATTTAGGTCATTTTCGTCCTCCCTAGGCTTATTCTTGTCCAATTAGGGTTTTTAACCAATCTTGTGCAACCAATAAGTTCATTTATGTCATTGGATGAACATTTAGGTCATTTTCGTCCTCCCTAGTCTTATTCTTGTCGAATTAGGGTTTTTATGCAATCTTGTGCATCCAATAGGTGTGTTTGTGTCATTGGAGGAACATTTAGGTCATTTTCGTCCTCCCTAGTCTTATTCTTGTCCAATTAGGGTTTTTATGCAATCTTGTGCATCCAATAGGTGTGTTTGTGTCATTGGAGGAACATTTAGGTCATTTTCGTCCTCCCTAGTCTTATTCTTGTCCAATTAGGGTTTTTATGCAATCTTGTGCATCCAATAGGTGTGTTTGTGTCATTGGACGAACATTTAGGTCATTTTCGTCCTCCCTAGGCTTATTCTTGTCCAATTAGGGTGTTTAACCAACCTTGTGCATCCAATAAGTTCATTTGTGTCATTGGAGGAACATTTAGGTCATTTTCGTCCTCCCTAGTCTTATTCTTGTCCAATTAGGGTTTTTATCCAATCTTGTGCATCCAATAGGTGTGTTTGTGTCATTGGACGAACATTTAGGTCATTTTCATCCTCCCTAGGCTTATTCTTGTCCAATTAGGGTTTTTAACCAACCTTGTGCATCCAATAAGTTCATTTGTGTCATTGGAGGAACATTTAGGTTATTTTCGTCCTCCCTAGTCTTATTCTTGTCCAATTAGGGTTTTTAACCAATATTGTGCATCCAATAAGTTCATTTGTGTCATTGGATGAACATTTGGGTCATTTTCGTCCTCCTTAATCTTATTCTTGTCCAATTAGGATTTTAAGCAATCTTGTGCATCGAATATGTGTGTTTGTTTCATTGGATGAACATTTAGGTCATTTTCGTCCTCCCTATGCTTATTCTTGTCCAATTAGGGTTTTTAACCAATCTTGTGCATACAATAAGTTCATTTGTGTCATTGGATGAACATTTAGGTCATTTTCGTCCTCCCTAGTCTTATTCTTGTCCAATTAGGGTTTTTATGCAATCTTGTGCATCCAATAGGTGTGTTTGTGTCATTGGAGGAACATTTAGGTCATTTTCGTCCTCACTAGTCTTATTCTTGTCGAATTAGGGTTTTTATGCAATCTTGTGCATCCAATAGGTGTGTCTGTGTCATTGGATGAACATTTAGGTCATTTTCGTCCTCCCTAGGCTTATTCTTGTCCAATTAGGGTTTTCAACCAATCTTGTGCATACAATAAGTTCATTTGTGTCATTAGATGAACATTTAGGTCATTTTCGTCCTCCCTAGGCTTATTCTTGTCCAATTAGGGTTTTTAACCAATCTTGTGCATCCATTAAGTTCATTTGTGTCATTGGATGAACATTTAGGTCATTTTCGTCCTCCCTAGTCTTATTCTTGTCCAATTAGGGTTTTTATGCAATCTTGTGCATCCAATAGGTGTGTTTGTGTCATTGGAGGAACATTTAGGTCATTTTCGTCCTCCCTAGTCTTATTCTTGTCCAATTAGGGTTTTTATGCAATCTTGTGCATCCAATAGGTGTTTTTGTGTCATTGGAAGAACATTTAGGTCATTTTCGTCCTCCCTAGGCTTATTCTTGTCCGATTAGGGTTTTTAACCAATCTTGTGCATTCAATAAGTTCATTTGTGTCATTGGATGAACATTTAGGTCATTTTCGTCCTCCCTAGTCTTATTCTTGTCCAATTAGGGTTTTAAGCAATCTTTTGCATCCAATATGTGGGTTTGTGTCATTGGATGAACGTTTAGGTCATTTTCGTCCTCCCTATGCTTATTCTTGGCCAATTTGGGTTTTTAACAAATCTTGTGCATCCAATAAGTTCATTTGTGTCATTGGAAGAACATTTAGGTCATTTTCGTCCTCCCTAGTCTTATTCTTGTCCAATTAGGGTTTTTATGCAATCTTGTGCATCCAAGAGGTGTGTTTGTGTCATTGGAGGAACATTTAGGTCATTTTCGTCCTCCCTAGTCTTATTCTTGTCCAATTAGGGTTTTTATGCAATCTTGTGCATCCAATAGGTGTGTTTGTGTCATTGGATGAACATTTAGGTCATTTTGGTCCTCCATAGGCTTATTCTTGTCCAATTAGGATTTTTAACCAACCTTGTGCATCTAATAAGTTCATTTGTGTTGTTGGTTGAACATTTAGGTCATTTTCGTCCTCCCTAGGCTTATTCTTGTCCAATTAGGGTTTTTAACCAACCTTGTGCATCCAATAAGTTCATTTGTGTCATTGGAGGAACATTTAGGTCATTTTCGTCCTCCCTAGTCTTATTCTTGTCCAATTAGGGTTTTTATGCAATCTTGTGCATCCAATAGGTGTGTTTGTGTCATTGGACGGACATTTAGGTCATTTTCGTCCTCCCTAGTCTTATTCTTGTCCAATTAGGGATTTTATTCAATCTTGTGCATCCAATAGGTGTGTTTGTGTCATTGGACGAACATTTAGGTCATTTTCGTCCTCTCTAGGCTTATTCGTGTGCAATTAGGGTTTTTAACCAACCTTGTGCATCCAATAAGTTCATTTGTGTCATTGGAGGAACATTTAGGTCATTTTCGTCCTCCCTAGGCTTATTCTTGTCCAATTAGGGTTTTTAACCAACCTTGTGCATCCAATAAGTTCATTTGTGTCATTGGAGGAACATTTAGGTCATTTTCGTCCTCCCTAGTCTTATTCTTGTCCAATTAGGGTTTTTATGCAATCTTGTGCATCCAGTAGGTGTGTTTGTGTCATTGGAGGAACATTTAGGTCATTTTCGTCCTCCCTAGTCTTATTCTTGTCCAATTAGGGATTTTATTCAATCTTGTGCATCCAATAGGTGTGTTTGTGTCATTGGACGAACATTTAGGTCATTTTCGTCCTCTCTAGGCTTATTCTTGTGCAATTACGGTTTTTAAGCAACCTTGTTCATCCAATAAGTTTATTTGTGTCATTGGTTGAACATTTAGGTCATTTTCGTACTCCCTAGGCTTATTCTTGTCCAATTAGGGTTTTTAACCAACCTTGTGCATCCAATAAGTTCATTTGTGTCATTGGAGGAACATTTAGGTCATTTTCGTCCTCCCTAGTCTTATTCTTGTCCAATTAGGGTTTTTATGCAATCTTGTGCATCCAATAGGTGTGTTTGTGTCATTGGACGAACATTTAGGTCATTTTCGTCCTCCTTAGGCTTATTCTTGTCCAATTAGGGTTTTTAATCAACCTTGTGCATCCAATAAGTTCATTTGTGTCATTGGATGAACATTTAGGTCATTTTCGTCCTCCCTAGGAGTATTCTTGTCCAATTAGGGTTTTTATGCAATCTTGTGCATCCAATAGGTGTGTTTGTTTCATTGGACGAACATTTAGGTCATTTTCGTCCTTCCTAGGCTTATTCTTGTCCAATTAGGGTTTTTAACCAACCTTGTGCATCAAATAAGTTCATTTGTGTCATTGGTTGAACATTTAGGTCATTTTCGTCCTCCCTAGGCTTATTCTTGTCCAATTAGGGTTTTTCACCAACCTTGTGCATCCAATAAGTTCATTCGTGTCATTGGAGGAACATTTAGGTCATTTTCGTCCTCCCTAGTCTTATTCTTGTCCAATTAGAGTTTTTATGCAATCTTGTGCATCCCATAGGTGTGTTTGTGTCATTGGACGAACATTTAGGTCATTTTCGTCATCCCTAGGCTTATTCTTGTCCAATTAGGGTTTTTAACCAATCTTGTGCATCCAATAAGTTCATTTGTGTCATTGGACGAACATTTAGGTCATTTTCGTCCTCCCTAGTCTTATTCTTGTCCAATTAGGGTTTGAACCAACCTTGTGCATCCAATATGTGTGTTTGTGTCATTGGAGGAACATTTAGGTCAATTTCGTCCTCCCTAGTCTTATTCTTGTCCAATTAGGGTTTTTATGCAATCTTGTGCATCCAATAGGTGTGTTTGTGTCATTGGACGAACATTTAGGTCATTTTCGTCCTCCCTAGGCTTATTCTTGTCCAATTAGGGTTTTTACCCAACCTTGTGCATCCAATAAGTTCATTTGTGTCATTGGTTGAACATTTAGGTCATTTTCGTCCTCCCTAGGCTTATTCTTGTCCAATTAGGGTTTTTAACCAATCTTGTGGATCCAATAAGTTCATTTGTGTCATTGGATGAACATTTAGGTCATTTTCGTCCTCCGTAGGTTTATTCTTGTCCAATTAGAGTTTTTAACCAATCTTGTGCATCCAATAAGTTCATTTGTGTCATTGGATGAACATTTAGGCCATTTTCGTCCTCCCTAGTCTTATTCTTGTCCAATTAGGGTTTTAAGCAATCTTGTGCATCGAATATGTGTGTTTGTTTCATTGGATGAACATTTAGGTCATTTTCGTCCTCCCTATGCTTATTCTTGTCCAATTAGGGTTTTTAACCAATCTTGTGCATACAATAAGTTCATTTGTGTCATTGGATGAACATTTAGGTCATTTTCGTCCTCCCTAGACTTATTCTTGTCCAATTAGGGTTTTTATGCAATCTTGTGCATCCAATAGGTGTGTTTGTGTCATTGGAGGAACATTTAGGTCATTTTCGTCCTCCCTAGACTTATTCTTGTCCAATTAGGGTTTTTATGCAATCTTGTGCATCCAATAGGTGTGTTTGTGTCATTGGACGAACATTTAGGTCATTTTCGTCCTCCCTAGTCTTATTCTTGTCCAATTAGGGTTTTTATGCAATCTAGTGCATCCAATAGGTGTGTTTGTGTCATTGGACGAACATTTAGGTCATTTTCGTCCTCCCTAGGCTTATTCTTGTCCAATTAGGGTTTTTAACCAATCTTGTGCATTCAATAAGTTCATTTGTGTCATTGGATGAACATTTAGGTCATTTTCGTCCTCCCTAGTCTTATTCTTGTCCAATTAGGGTTTTAAGCAATCTTGTGCATCCAATATGTGGGTTTGTGTCATTGGATGAACATTTAGGTCATTTTCGTCCTCCCTATGCTTATTCTTGTCCAATTAGGGTTTTTAACCAATCTTGTGCATACAATAAGTTCATTTGTGTCATTGGATGAACATTTAGGTCATTTTCGTCCTCCCTAGTCTTATTCTTGTCCAATTAGGGTTTTTATGCAATCTTGTGCATCCAATAGGTGTGTTTGTGTCATTGGACGAACTTTTAGATCATTTTTGTCCTCCCTAGGCTTATTATTGTCCAATTAGGGTTTTTAACCAATCTTGTGCATCCAATAAGTTCATTTGTGTCATTCGATGAACATTTAGGTCATTTTCGTCCTCCCTAGTCTTATTCTTGTCCAATTAGGGTTTCAAGCAATCTTGTGCATCCAATATGTGTGTTTGTGTCATTGGATGAACATTTAGGTAATTTTCGTCCTCCCTATGCTTATTCTTGTCCAATTAGGGTTTTTAACCAATCTTGTGCATACAATAAGTTCATTTGTGTCATTGGATGAACATTTAGGTCATTTTCGTCCTCCCTAGTCTTATTCTTGTCCAATTAGGGTTTTTATGCAATCTTGTGCATCCAATAGGTGTGTTTGTGTCATTGGAGGAACATTTAGGTCATTTTCGTCCTCCCTAGTCTTATTCTTGTCGAATTAGGGTTTTTATGCAATCTTGTACATCCAATAGGTGTGTTTGTGTCATTGGAGGAACATTTAGGTCATTTTCGTCCTCCCTAGTCTTATTCTTGTCCAATTAGAGTTTTTATGCAATCTTGTGCATCCAATAGGTGTGTTTGTGTCATTGGACGAACATTTAGGTCATTTTCGTCCTCCCTAGGCTTATTCTTGTCCAATTAGGGTTTTTAACCAATCTTGTGCATCCAATAAGTTCATTTGTGTCATTGGATGAACATTTAGGTCATTTTCTTCCTCCCTAGTCTTATTCTTGTCCAATTAGGGTTTTTATGCAATCTTGTGCGTCCAATAGGTGTGTTTGTGTCATTGGACGAACATTTAGGTCATTTTCGACCTCCCTATGCTTATTCTTGTCCGATTAGGTTTTTTAACCAATCTTGTGCATTCAATAAGTTCATTTGTGTCATTGGATGAACATTTAGGTCATTTTCGTCCTCCCTAGTCTTATTCTTGTCCAATTAGGGTTTTTATGCAATCTTGTGCATCCAATAGGTGTGTTTGTGTCATTGGAGGAACATTTAGGTCATTTTCGTCCTCCCTAGTCTTATTCTTGTCCAATTAGGGTTTTTATGCAATCTTGTGCATCCAATAGGTGTGTTTGTGTCATTGGAAGAACATTAAGGTCATTTTCGTCCTCCCTAGGCTTATTCTTGTCCGATTAGGGTTTTTAACCAATCTTGTGCATTCAATAAGTTCATTTGTGTCATTGGATGAACATTTAGGTCATTTTCGTCCTCCCTAGTCTTATTCTTGTCCAATTAGGGTTTTAAGCAATCTTGTGCATCCAATATATGGGTTTGTGTCATTGGATGAACGTTTAGGTCATTTTCGTCCTCCCTATGCTTATTCTTGTCCAATTAGGGTTTTTAACCAATCTTGTGCATCCAATAAGTTCATTTGTGTCATTGGATGAACATTTAGGTCATTTTCGTCTTCCCTAGTCTTATTCTTGTCCAATTAGGGTTTTTATGCAATCTTGTGCATCCAATAGGTGTGTTTGTGTTATTGGAGGAACATTTAGGTCATTTTCGTCCTCCCTAGTCTTATTCTTGTTGAATTAGGGTTTTTATGCAATCTTGTGCATCCAATAGGTGTGTTTGTGTCATTGGAGGAACATTTAGGTCATTTTCGTCCTCCCTAGTCTTATTCTTGTCCAATTAGGGTTTTTATGCAATCTTGTGCATCCAATAGGTGTGTTTGTGTCATTGGAGGAACATTTAGGTCATTTTCGTCCTCCCTACTCTTATTCTTGTCCAATTAGGGATTTTATTCAATCTTGTGCATCCAATAGGTGTGTTTGTGTCATTGGACGAACATTTAGGTTATTTTGGTCCTCTCTAGGCTTATTCTTGTGCAATTATGGTTTTTAACCAACCTTGTTCATCCAATAAGTTCATTTGTGTCATTTGTTGAACATTTAGGTCATTTTCGTCCTCCCTAGGCTTATTCTTGTCCAATTAGGGTTTTTAACCAACCTTGTGCATCCAATAAGTTCATTTGTGTCATTGGAGGAACATTTAGGTCATTTTCGTCCTCCCTAGTCTTATTCTTGTCCAATTAGGGTTTTTATGCAATCTTGTGCATCCAATAGGTGTGTTTGTGTCATTGGACGAACATTTAGGTCATTTTCGTCCACCCTAGGCTTATTCTTGTGCAATTAGGGTTTTTAATCAACCTTGTGCATCCAATAAGTTCATTTGTGTCATTGGTTGAACATTTAGGTCATTTTCGTCCTCCATAGGCTTATTCTTTTCCAATTAGGGTTTTTAACCAATCTTGTGCATCCAATAAGTTCATTTGTGTCATTGGATGAACATTTAGGTCATTTTCGTCCTCCCTAGTCTTATTCTTGTCCAATTAGGGTTTTTATGCAATCTTGTGCATCCAATAGGTGTGTTTGTGTCATTGGAGGAACATTTAGGTCATTTTCGTCCTCCCTAGTCTTATTCTTGTCCAATTAGGGTTTTTATGCAATCTTGTGCATCCAATAGGTGTGTTTGTATCATTGGACAAACATTTAGGTCATTTTCGTCCTCCCTAGGCTTATTCTTGTCCAATTAGGGTTTTTATGCAATCTTGTGCATCCAATAGGTCTGTTTGTGTCATTGGACGAACATTTAGGTAATTTTCGTCCTCCCTTGGCTTATTCTTGTCCAATTAGGGTTTTTAAACAATCTTGCGCATCCAATAAGTTCATTTGTGTCATTGGATGAACATTTAGGTGATTTTCGTCCTCCCTAGGCTTATTCTTGTCCAATTAGGGTTTTTAACTAATCTTGTGCATCCAATAAGTTCATTTGTGTCATTGGATGAACATTTAGGTCATTTTCGTCCTCCCTAGTCTTATTCTTGTCCAATTAGGGTTTTAAGCAATCTTGTGCATCCAATATGAGTGTTTGTATCATTGGATGAACATTTAGGTCATTTTCGTCCTCCCTGTGCTTATTCTTGTCCAATTAGGGTTTTTATCCAATCTTGTGCATACAATAAGTTCATTTGTGTCATTGGATGAACATTTAGGTCATTTTCGTCCTCCCTAGTCTTATTCTTGTCCAATTAGGGTTTTTATGCAATCTTGTGCATCCAATAGGTGTGTTTGTGTCATTGGAGGAACATTTAGGTCATTTTCGTCCTCCCTAGTCTTATTCTTGTCCAATTAGGGTTTTTATGCAATCTTGTGCATCCAATAGGTGTGTTTGTGTCATTGGACGAAATTTTAGGTCATTTTCGTCCTCCCTAGGCTTATTCTTGTCCAATTAGGGTTTTTAACCAATCTTGTGCATACAATAAGTTCATTTGTGTCATTGGATGAACATTTAGGTCATTTTCGTCCTCCCTAGTCTTATTCTTGTCCAATTAGGGTTTTTATGCAATCTTGTGCATCCAATAGGTGTGTTTGTGTCATTGGAGGAACATTTAGGTCATTTTCGTCCTCCCTAGTCTTATTCTTGTTCAATTAGGGTTTTTAACCAATCTTGTGCATCCAATAAGTTCATTTGTGTCATCGGTTGAACATTTAGGTCATTTTCGTCCTCCCTAGGCTTATTCTTGTCCAATTAGGGTTTTTAACCAACCTTGTGCATCCAATAAGTTCATTTGTGTCATTGGTGGAACATTTAGGTCATTTACGTCCTCCCTAGTCTTATTCTTGTCCAATTAGGGTTTTTATGCAATCTTGTGCATCCAATAGGTGTGTTTGTGTCATTGGAGGAACATTTAGGTCATTTTCGTCCTCCCTAGTCTTATTCTTGTCCAATTAGGGTTTTTATGCAATCTTGTGCATCCAATAGGTGTGTTGGTGTCATTGGAGGAACATTTAGGTCATTTTCGTCCTCCCTAGTCTTATTCTTGTCCAATTAGGGTTTTTATGCAATCTTGTGCATCCAATAGGTGTGTTTGTGTCATTGGACGAACATTTAGGTCATTTTCGTCCTCCCTAGGCTTATTCTTGTCCAATTAGGGTTTTTAACCAACCTTGTGCATCCAATAAGTTCATTTGTGTCATTGGTTGAACATTTAGGTCAATTTCGTCCTCCCTAGGCTTATTCTGGTCCAATTAGGGTTTTTAACCAACCTTGTGTATCCAATAAGTTCATTTGTGTCATTGGTGGAACATTTAGGTCATTTAAGTCCTCCCTAGTCTTATTCTTGTCGAATTAGGGTTTTTATGCAATCTTGTGCATCCAATAGGTGTGTTTGTGTCATTGGAGGAACATTTAGGTCAATTTCGTCCTCCCTAGTCTTATTCTTGTCCAATTAGGGTTTTTATGCAATCTTGTGCATCCAATAGGTGTGTTTGTGTCATTGGACGAACATTTAGGTCATTTTCGTCCTCCCTAGGCTTATTCTTGTCCAATTAGGGTTTTTAACCAATCTTGTGCATCCAATATGTTCATTTTTGTCATTGGATGAACATTTAGGTCATTTTCGTCCTCCCTAGTCTTATTCTTGTCCAATTAGGGTTTTTATGCAATCTTGTGCATCCAATAGGTGTGTTTGTGTCATTGGAGGAACATTTAGGTCATTTTCGTCCTCCCTAGTCTTATTCTTGTCCAATTAGGGTTTTTATGCAATCTTGTGCATCCAATAGGTGTGTTTGTGTCATTGGACGAACATTTAGGTCATTTTCGTCCTCCCTAGGCTTATTCTTGTCGGATTAGGGTTTTTAACCAATCTTGTGCATTCAATAAGTTCATTTGTGTCATTGGATGAACATTTAGGTCATTTTCGTCCTCCCTAGTCTTATTCTTGTCCAATTAGGGTTTTTATGCAATCTTGTGCATCCAACAGGTGTGTTTGTGTCATTGGAGGAACATTTAGGTCATTTTCGTCCTCCCTAGGCTTATTCTTGTCTAATTAGGGTTTTCAACCAATCTTGTGCATCCAATAAGTTCATTTGTGTCATTGGATGAACATTTAGGTCATTTTCGTCCTCCCTAGGCTTATTCTTGTCCAATTAGGGTTTTTAACCAATCTTGTGCATCCAATAGGTGTGTTTGTTGTTAGACATATGTTCGTTTTTGATGTTATTGACAAGCATCCAATTTGAAATACATCTAACATTGTCAACTGAGAAAAATTTCAGGAACAACAAATTCAATCCTACATACTCGAGACAATTGCTTGGAACTCAAGGAATCAACAAAATCTTGAAGATCCATGAGCACATCGATTAGCACAATCGATTCCATAACAGGGTTGAATAAGTTTACAAAGTTTGGTGTTACCCAATCGATTAGCACAATCGATTTGTACATCCTTAAAGAAAACAAATGGGCTATCAATCGATTCTCCAAATCGATTGGTAAACATATTGGAAAATAAATTGTACAAGTCAGAGAGCCAGTTTGCCACAAATCGATTAGGCACATCGATTGAGTGAATCACCAAGACTAAACTGATTGTTTAAATCGATTGGACAAATCGATTGACATGCTTACTGAATTTAAAATGTGCAAGTCAGTAGCACGTTTTGCAGGCAATCGATTTGGCAAATCGATTGGAATAATCACTTCTTTAATTGTGTTTTTGTCTACACCGATTGAAACAATCGATTGTTAATGTCCCAGAGCCAAACCTGTTTACTAAATCGATTAGGCCAATCGATTCACTAAAACAAGTTTCAAAATAACTCAGGTCTGGAACATACACAATCGATTACTACAATCTGTTTATATACATCTGTGTAATAAAAGTTGGTATCAATCGACTTGGTAAATCGATTGAATAACCCAACTGATGAAAAGTACTTCAGACTTAAGATCCACAATCGATTGGCACAATCGATTGACATAAAAGTTTTATAAACAGAGATGACTGAATGGTAAAATCGATTAAGCACATCGATGGTTTTGATCTCGTTGTTTGAACAAAACACATCAAGTCGATTCTGCAAATCGATTTAATCATATACTGTCATCAAAGTTTGAAGAACTACTTAAAATAATCGATTGAGCAAATCGATTAGTATGTACAGTTTCAAGATTCAAGAAAAACAAGACTCGCGAAATCGATTGAGGAAATCGATTGACCAGCATTACGACTTTAATGAATCGATTGGATAAATCGATTCATATGTTGTTTTTCCTGAAACTATATAAACTGTTTTTCAGTATCTTCTCAAAACACACAAAAAAATATACACAACAACATACACATAACTTTCTGACATCTTTGTTTCTCACTGTGAAATAACATTGAACATTACTTTTTCAGTTATGAAGATTCATCTTTCATGATCGACAAGAACTGAGAAAGATTGCTGGAGAAACAACTTTAGAGAAGAAAACTGTTGAAGAAATTTCTATGTAATTTCTGATTAGATACATCTGTAAACAAATTCTTAAAACAAATAACATTGAGAAATCCAGTCTTAACTGGTAGTTATCTTCTGTGATTGAGAGGTCTCATCAAGAAGAAACTTGACTGTAATCTTGGAAGAGTTTATGGGAGATAAACTCTGGGATTCAGGGAGATAAGAATAGAATAAGAAGAATCGTTTTAGATTGATAGGCGAGGAGCTAGAACATCTGTAAACGGATTCTGAGATATTCTATTGGAAAGGCCAAGATTGGATTTGATCTTGGGACTGGATGTAGGTCGTTCAACAACGGCTGAACCAGTATAAATCACTGCGTACAATCTTTCTTACCCTTATCTCTTTTTTAATTTCTGCACTGTGTATTTGTCTGATATTGATTAAATGCTTGAATATCTTTCTGCATACTTTGATACTACATGAAAGAATGTTTCCAGCATGATTGTAAGTGAATAAATATCTTGAACAATAAACGTAACTGGTGCATCTCTCAATATATTCTTTGATCCATATACTTTGTGCATTCATTTGTATTGTAGTTTTGGGACCTTATTCTGATGCTTTGTTTAATAAATGTACGATTTGTTAAACTGCTGCGCATATCTCTAAAAATAGGTAATCTTCCGCATAATTTTCATTTAACAGAGGTTACTGGTACCAACAATTTTCGCCCTCCCTAGTCTTATTCTTGTCCAATTAGGGTTTTTACGCAATCTTGTGCATCCAATAGGTGTCTTTGTGTCATTGGACGGACATTTAGGTCATTTTCGTCCTCCCTAGGCTTATTCTTGTCCAATTAGGGTTTTTAACCAATCTTTTGCATCCAATAGGTGTGTTTGTGTCATTGGAGGAACATTTAGGTCATATTCGTCCTCCATAGGCTTATTCTTGTCCAATTAGGGTTTTTAACCAATCTTGTGCATCCAATAGGTGTGTTTGTGTCATTGGATAAACATTTAAGTCATTTTCGTCCTCCCTAGTCTTATTCTTGTCCAATTAGGGTTTTTATGCATTCTTGTGCATCCAATAGGTGTGTTTGTGTCATTGGATGACCATTTAGGTCATTTTCGTCCTCCCTAGGCTTATTCTTGTCGAATTAGGGTTTTTAACCAATCTTGTGCATCCAATAAGTTCATTTGTGTCGTTGGTTGAACATTTAGGTCATTTTCATCCTCCCTAGGCTTATTCTTGTCCAATTAGGGTTTTTAACCAACCTTGTGCATCCAATAAGTTCATCTGTGTCATTGGAGGAACATTTAGGTCATTTTCGTCCTCCCTAGTCTTATTCTTGTCCAATTAGGGTTTTTATGCAATCTTGTGCATCCAATCGGTGTGTTTGTGTCATTGGACGGACATTTAGGTCATTTTCGTCCTCCCTAGGCTTATTCTTGTCCAATTTGGGTTTTTAACCAATCTTGTGCATCCAATAAGTTCATTTGTGTCATTGGATGAACATTTAGGTCATTTTCGTCCTCACTAGGCTTATTCTTGTCCAATTAGGGTTTTTAACCAATCTTGTGCATCCAATAAGTTCATTTGTGTCATTGGATGAACATTTAGGTCATTTTCGTCCTCCCTAGTCTTATTCTTGTCCAATTAGGGTTTTTATGCAATCTTGTGCATCCAATAGGTGTGTTTGTGTCATTGGAGGAACATTTAGGTCATTTTCGTCCTCCCTAGTCTTATTCTTGTCCAATTAGGGTTTTTATGCAATCTTGTGCATCCAATAGGTGTGTTTGTGTCATTGGAAGAACATTTAGGTCATTTTCATCCTCCCTAGGCTTATTCTTGTCCGATTAGGGTTTTTAACCAATCTTGTGCATTCAATAAGTTCATTTGTGTCATTGGATGAACATTTAGGTAATTTTCGTCCTCCCTAGCCTTATTCTTGTCCAATTAGGGTTTTAAGCAATCTTGTGCATCCAATATGTGGGTTTGTGTCATTGGATGAACGTTTAGGTCATTTTCGTCCTCCCTATGCTTATTCTTGTCCAATTAGGGTTTTTATGCAATCTTGTGCATCCAATAGGTGTGTTTGTGTCATTGGAGGAACATTTAGGTCATTTTCGTCCTCCCTAGTCTTATTCTTGTCCAATTAGGGTTTTTATGCAATCTTGTGCATCCAATAGATGTGTTTGTTTCATTGGACGAACATTTAGGTCATTTTCGTCCTCCCTAGGCTTATTCTTGTCCAATTAGGGTTTTTAACCAATCTTGTGCATCCAATAAGTTCATTTGTGTCATTGGATGAACATTTAGGTCATTTTCGTCCTCCCTAGGCTTATTCTTGTCCAATTAGGGTTTTTAACCAATCTTGTGCATCCAATAAGTTCATTTGTGTCATTGGATGAACATTTAGGTCATTTTCGTCCTCCCTAGGCTTATTCTTGTCCAATTAGGGTTTTTATGCAATCTTGTGCATCCAATAGGTGTGTTTGTGTCATTGGACGAACATTTAGGTCATTTTCGTCATCCCAAAGCTTATTCTTGTCCAATTAGGGTTTTTATGCAATCTTGTGCATCCAATTGGTGTGTTTGTGTCATTGGACGAACATTTAGGTCATTTTCGTCCTCCCTAGGCTTATTCTTGTTCAATTAGGGTTTTTAACCAACCTTGTGCATCCAATAAGTTCATTTGTGTCATTGGTTGAACATTTAGGTCATTTTCGTCCTTCCTAGGCTTATTCTTGTCCAATTAGGGTTTTTAACCAACCTTGTGCATCCAATAAGTTCATTTGTGTCATTGGAGGAACATTTAGGTCATTTTCGTCCTCCCTAGTCTTATTCTTGTCCAATTAGGGTTTTTATGCAATCTTGTGCATCCAATAGGTGTTTTTGTGTCATTGGACGAACATTTAGGTCATTTTCGTCCTCCCTAGGCTTATTCTTGTCCAATTAGGGTTTTTAACCAACCTTGTGCATCCAATAAGTTCATTTGTGTCATTGGTGGAACATTTAGGTCATTTACGTTCTCCCTAGTCTTATTCTTGTCCAATTAGGGTTTTTATGCAATCTTGTGCATCCAATAGGTGTGTTTGTGTCATTGGAGGAACATTTAGGTCATTTTCGTCCTCCCTAGTCTTATTCTTGTCCAATTAGGGATTTTATTCAATCTTGTGCATCCAATAGGTGTGTTTGTGTCATTGGACGAACATTTAGGTCATTTTCGTCCTCTCTAGGCTTATTCTTGTGCAATTACGGTTTTTAAGCAACCTTGTTCATCCAATAAGTTTATTTGTGTCATTGGTTGAACATTTAGGTCATTTTCGTCCTCCCTAGTCTTATTCTTGTCCAATTAGGGTTTTTATGCAATCTTGTGCATCCAATAGGTGTGTTTGTGTCATTGGATGAACATTTAGGTCATTTTGGTCCTCCATAGGCTTATTCTTGTCCAATTAGGATTTTTAACCAACCTTGTGCATCTAATAAGTTCATTTGTGTCGTTGGTTGAACATTTAGGTCATTTTCGTCCTCCCTAGGCTTATTCTTGTCCAATTAGGGTTTTTAACCAACCTTGTGCATCCAATAAGTTCATTTGTGTCATTGGAGGAACATTTAGGTCATTTTCGTCCTCCCTAGTCTTATTCTTGTCCAATTAGGGTTTTTATGCAATCTTGTGCATCCAATAGGTGTGTTTGTGTCATTGGACGGACATTTAGGTCATTTTCGTCCTCCCTAGTCTTATTCTTGTCCAATTAGGGATTTTATTCAATCTTGTGCATCCAATAGGTGTGTTTGTGTCATTGGACGAACATTTAGGTCATTTTTGTCCTCTCTAGGCTTATTCTTGTGCAATTAGGGTTTTTAACCAACCTTGTGCATCCAATAAGTTCATTTGTGTCATTGGTTGAACATTTAGGTCATTTTCGTCCTCCCTAGGCTTATTCTTGTCCAATTAGGGTTTTTAACCAACCTTGTGCATCCAATAAGTTCATTTGTGTCATTGGAGGAACATTTAGGTCATTTTCGTCCTCCCTAGTCTTATTCTTGTCCAATTAGGGTTTTTATGCAATCTTGTGCATCCAATAGGTGTGTTTGTATCATTGGACGAACATTTAGGTCATTTTCGTCCTCCCTAGGCTTATTCTGTTCCAATTAGGGTTTTTAACCAATCTTGCGCATCCAATAAGTTCATTTGTGTCATTTGATGAACATTTAGGTCATTTTCGTCCTCCCTAGTCTTATTCTTGTCCAATTAGGGTTTTAAGCAATCTTGTGCATTCAATATGTGTGTTTGTGTCATTGGTTGAACATTTAGGTCATTTTCGTCCACCCTAGGCTTATTCTTGTCCAATTAGGGTTTTTAACCAACCTTGTGCATCCAATAAGTTCATTTGTGTCATTGGAGGAACATTTAGGTCATTTTCGTCCTCCCTAGTCTTATTCTTGTCCAATTAGGGTTTTTATTCAATCTTGTGCATCCAATAGGTGTGTTTGTGTCATTGGACGAACATTTAGGTCATTTTCGTCTTCCCTAGACTTATTCTTGTCCAATTAGGGTTTTTAACCAATCATGTGCATCCAATAGGTGTGTTTGTGTCATTGGAGGAACATTTAGGTCATTTTCGCCCTCCCTAGTCTTATTCTTGTCCAATTAGGGTTTTTATGCAATCTTGTGCATCCAATAGGTGTGTTTGTGTCATTGGAGGAACATTTAGGTCATTTTCGTCTTCTCTAGGCTTATTCTTGTGCAATTAGGGTTTTTAACCAACCTTGTTCATCCAATAAGTTCATTTGTGTCATTGGTTGAACATTTAGGTCATTTTCGTCCTCTCTAGGCTTATTCTTGTCCAATTAGGGTTTTTAACCAACCTTGTGCATCCAATAAGTTCATTTGTGTCATTGGAGGAACATTTAGGTCATTTTCGTCCTCCCTAGTCTTATTCTTGTCCAATTAGGGTTTTTATGCAATCTTGTGCATCCAATAGGTGTGTTTGTGTCATTGGACGAACATTTAGGTCATTTTCGTCCTCCCTAGGCTTATTCTTGTCCAATTAGGGTTTTTAACCAATCTTGTGCATCCAATAGGTGTGTTTGTGTCATTGGAGGAACATATAGGTCATTTTCGTCCTCCCTAGTCTTATTCTTGTCCAATTAGGGTTTTATGCAATCTTGTGCATCCAATAGGTGTGTTTGTGTCATTGGACGAACATTTAGGTCATTTTCGTCCTCCCTAGGCTTATTCTTGTCCAATTAGGGTTTTTAACCAAACTTGTGCATCCAATAAGTTCATTTGTGTCATTGGTTTAACATTTAGGTCATTTTCGTCTTCCCTAGGCTTATTCTTGTCCAATTAGGGTTTTTAACCAATCTTGTGGATCCAATAAGTTCATTTGTGTCATTGGATGAACATTTAGGTCATTTTCGTCCTCCCTAGTCTTATTCTTGTCCAATTAGGGTTTTTATGCAATCTTGTGCATCCAATAGATGTGTTTGTGTCATTGGACGAACATTTTGGTCATTTTCGTCCTCCCTAGGCTTATTCTTGTCCAATTAGGGTTTTTAACCAATCTTGTGCATCCAATAAGTTCATTTGTGTCAATGGATGAACATTTAGGTCATTTTCGTCCTCCCTAGGCTTATTCTTGTCCAATTAGGGTTTTTAACCAATCTTGTGCATCCAATAAGTTCATTTGTGTCATTGGTTGAACATTTAGGTCATTTTCGTCCTCCCTAGGCTTATTCTTGTCCAATAAGGGTTTTTAACCAACCTTGTGCATCCAATAAGTTCATTTGTGTCATTGGAGGAACATTTAGGTCATTTTCGTCCTCCCTAGTCTTATTCTTGTCCAATTAGGGTTTTTATGCAATCTTGTGCATCCAATAGATGTGTTTGTGTCATTGGACGAACATTTAGGTCATTTTCGTCCTCCCTAGGCTTATTCTTGTCCAATTAGGGTTTTTAACCAACTTTGTGCATCCAATAAGTTCATTTGTGTCATTGGTTGAACATTTAGGTCATTTTCGTCCTCCCTAGGCTTATTCTTGTCCAATTAGGGTTTTTAACCAACCTTGTGCATCCAATAAGTTCATTTGTGTCATTGGAGGAACATTTAGGTCATTTTCGTCTTCCCTAGTCTTATTCTTGTCCAATTAGGGTTTTTATGCAATCTTGTGCATCCAATAGATGTGTTTGTTTCATTGGACGAACATTTAGGTCATTTTCGTCCTCCCTAGGCTTATTCTTGTCCAATTAGGGTTTTTAACCAATCTTGTGCATCCAATAAGTTCATTTGTGTCATTGGATGAACATTTAGGTCATTTTCGTCCTCCCTAGGCTTATTCTTGTCCAATTAGGGTTTTTAACCAATCTTGTGCATCCAATAGGTGTGTTTGTGTCATTGGATGAACATTTAGGTCATTTTCGTCCTCCCTAGGCTTATTCTTGTCCAATTAGGGTTTCTAACCAATCTTGTGCATCCAATAGGTGTGTTTGTGTCATTAGATTAACATTTAGGTCATTTTCGTCCTCCCTAGGCTTATTCTTGTCCAATTAGGGTTTTTAACCAATCTTGTGCATCCAATAAGTTCATTTGTGTCATTGGATGAACATTTAGGTCATTTTCGTCCTCCCTAGTCTTATTCTTGTCCAATTAGGGTTTTTATGCAATCTTGTGCATCCAATAGGTGTGGTTGTGTCATTGGAGGAACATTTAGGTCATTTTCGTCCTCGCTAGTCTTATTCATGTCCAATTAGGGTTTTTATGCAATCTTGTGCATCCAATAGGTGTGTTTGTGTCATTGGACGAACATTTAGGTCATTTTCGTCCTCCCTAGGCTTATTCTTGTCCAATTAGGGTTTTTAACCAATCTTGTGCATCCAAAAAGTTCATTTGTGTCATTGGATGAACATTTAGGTCATTTTCGTCCTCCCTATGCTTATTCTTGTCCAATTAGGATTTTTAACCAATCTTGTGCATCCAAAAAGTTCATTTGTGTCATTGGATGAACATTTAGGTCATTTTCGTTCTCCCTATGCTTATTCTTGTCCAATTAGGGTTTTTAACCAATCTTGTGCATCCAATAAGTTCATTTGTGTCATTGGATGAACATTTAGGTCATTTTCGTCCTCCCTAGGCTTATTCTTGTCCAATTAGGGTTTTTAACCAATCTTGTGCATCCAAAAAGTTCATTTGTGTCATTGGATGAACATTTAGGTCATTTTCGTCCTCCCTATGCTTATTCTTGTCCAATTAGGGTTTTTAACCAATCTTGTACATCCAATAAGTTCATTTGTGTCATTGGATGAACATTTAGGTCATTTTCGTCCTCCCTAGGCTTATTCTTCTCCAATTAGGGTTTTAACCAATCTTGTGCATCCAATAAGTTCATTTGTGTCATTGGATGAACATTTAGGTCATTTTCGTCCTCCCTATGCTTATTCTTGTCCAATTAGGGTTTTTAACCAATCTTGTGCATCCAATAAGTTCATTTCTGTCATTGGATGAACATTTAGGTCATTTTCGTCATCCGTAGTCTTATTCTTGTCCAATTAGGGTTTTTATGCAATCTTGTGCATCCAATAGGTGTGTTTGTGTCATTGGACGAACATTTAGGTCATTTTCGTCCACCCTAGGCTTATTCTTGTCCAATTAGGGTTTTAACCAATCTTGTGCATCCAATAAGTTCGTTTGTGTCATTGGATGAACATTTAGGTTATTTTCGTCCTCCCTAGGCTTATTCTTGTCCAATTAGGGTTTTCAACCAATCTTGTGCATCCAATAAGTTCATTTGTGTCATTGGATGAACATTTAGGTCATTTTCGTCCTCCCTAGGCTTATTCTTGTCCAATTAGGGTTTTTAACCAATCTTGTGCATCCAATAAGTTCATTTGTGTCATTGGATGAACATTTAGGTCATTTTCGTCCTCACTAGGCATATTCTTGTCCAATTAGGGTTTTTAACCAATCTTGTGCATCCAATAAGTTCATTTGTGTCATTGGATGAACATTTAGGTCATTTTCGTCCTCCCTAGTCTTATTCTTGTCCAATTAGGGTTTTTATGCAATCTTGTGCATCCAATAGGTGTGTTTGTGTCATTGGACGAACATTTAGGTCATTTTCATCCTCCCTAGGCTTATTCTATTCCAATTAGGGTTTTTAACCAATCTTGTGCATCCAATAAGTTCATTTGTGTCATTGGATGAACATTTAGGTCATTTTCGTCCTCCCTAGGCTTATTCTTGTCCAATTAGGGTTTTTAACCAATCTTGTGCATCCAATAGGTGTGTTTGTGTCATTGGATGAACATTTAGGTCATTTTCGTCCTCCCTAGGCTTATTCTTTTCCAATTAGGGTTTTAAGCAATCTTGTGCATCCAATAAGTTCATTTGTGTCATTGGATGAATATTTAGGTCATTTTCATCCTCCCTAGGTTTATTCTTGTCCAATTAGGGTTTCTAACCAATCTTGTGCATCCAATTGGTGTGCTTGTGTCATTGGATGAACATTTAGGTCATTTTCGTCCTCCCTAGGCTTATTCTTGTCCAATTAGGGTTTTTAACCAATCTTGTGCATCCAATAAGTTCATTTGTGTCATTGGATGAACATTTAGGTCATTTTCGTCCTCCCTAGGCTTATTCTTGTCCAATTAGGGTTTTTAACCAATCTTGTGCATCCAATAGGTGTGTTTGTGTCATTGGATGAACATTTAGGTCATTTTCGTCCTCCCTAGGCTTATTCTTGTCCAATTAGGGTTTTTAACCAATCTTGTGCATCCGGAAAGTTCATTTGTGTCATTGGATTAACATTTAGGTCATTTTAGTCCACCCTAGGCTTATTCTTGTCCAATTAGGGTTTTTAACCAATCTTGTGCATCCAATAAGTTCATTTGTGTCATTGGATGAACATTTAGGTCATTTTCGTCCTCCCTAGGCTTATTCTTGTCCAATTAGGGTTTTTAACCAATCTTGTGCATCCAATAGGTGTGTTTGTGTCATTGGATGAACATTTAGGTCATTTTCGTCCTCCCTCGGCTTATTCTTGTCCAATTAGGGTTTTTTACCAATCTTGTGCATCCAATAAGTTCATTTGTGTCATTGGATTAACATTTAGGTCATTTTCGTCCTTCCTAGGCTTATTCTTGTCCAATTACGGTTTCTAACCAATCTTGTGCATCAAATAGGTGTGTTTGTGTCATTGGATGAACATTTAGGTCATTTTCGTCCTCCCTAGGCTTATTCTTGTCCAATTAGGGTTTTTAACCAATCTTGTGCATCCAATAAGTTCATTTGTGTCATTGGATGAACATTTAGGTCATTTTCGTCCTCCCTAGGCTTATTCTTGTGCAATTAGGGTTTTCAACCAATCTTGTGCATCCAATAAGTTCATTTGTGTCATTGGACGAACATTTAGGTCATTTTCGTCCTCCCTAGGCTTATTCTTGTCCAATTAGGGTTTTTATGCAATCCTGTGCATCCAATAAGTTCATTTGTGTCATTGGACGAACATTTAGGTCATTTTCGTCCTCCCTAGGCTTATTCTTGTCCAATTAGGGTTTTTAACCAACCTTGTGCATCCAATAAGTTCATTTGTGTCATTGGTTGAACATTTAGGTCATTTTCGTCCTCCCTAGGCTTATTCTTGTCCAATTAGGGTTTTTAACCAACCTTGTGCATCCAATAAGTTCATTTGTGTCATTGGATGAACATTTAGGTCATTTACGTCCTCCCTAGTCTGGTTCTTGTCCAATTCGGGTTTTTATTCAATCTTGTGCATCCAATAGGTGTGTTTGTGTCATTGGAGGAACATTTAGGTCATTTTCGTCCTCCCTAGTCTTATTCTTGTCGAATTAGGGTCTTTATGCAATCTTGTGCATCCAATAGGTGTGTTTGTGTCATTGGAGGAACATTTAGGTCATTTTCGTCCTCCCTAGTCTTATTCTTGTCCAATTAGGGTTTTTATGCAATCTTGTGCATCCAATAGGTGTGTTTGTGTCATTGGACGAACATTTAGGTCATTTTCGTCCTCCCTAGGCTTATTCTTGTCCGATTAGGGTTTTTATATAATCTTGTGCATCCAATAGGTGTGTTTGTGTCATTGGAGGAACATTTAGGTCATTTTCGTCCTCCCTAGTCTTATTCTTGTCCAATTAGGGTTTTTATGCAATCTTGTGCATCCAATAGGTGTGTTTGTGTCATTGGAAGAACATTTAGGTCATTTTCGTCCTCCCTAGGCTTATTCTTGTCCGATTAGGGTTTTTAACCAAATTGTGCATTCAATAAGTTCATTTGTGTCATTGGATGAACATTTATGTCATTTTCGTCCTCCCTAGTCTTATTCTTGTCCAATTAGGGTTTTAAGCAATCTTGTGCATCCAATATGTGGGTTTGTGTCATTGGATGAACGTTTAGGTCATTTTCGTCCTCCCTATGCTTATTCTTGTCCAATTAGGGTTTTTAACCAATCTTGTGCATCCAATAAGTTCATTTGTGTCATTGGAGGAACATTTAGGTCATTTTCGTCCTCCCTAGTCTTATTCTTGTCCAATTAGGGTTTTTATGCAATCTTGTGCATCCAATAGGTGTGTTTGTGTCATTGGACGAACATTTAGGTCATTTTCGTCCACCCTAGGCTTATTCTTGTGCAATTAGGGTTTTTAACCAATCTTGTGCATCCAATAAGTTCATTTGTGTCATTGGATGAACATTTAGGTCATTTTCGTCCTCCCTAGTCTTATTCTTGTCCAATTAGGGTTTTTATGCAATCTTGTGCATCCAATAGGTGTGTTTGTGTCATTGGATGAACATTTAGGTCATTTTCGTCCTCCCTAGGATTATTCTTCACGAATTAGGGTTTTTAACCAATCTTGTGCATCCAATAAGTTCATTTGTGTCATTGGATGAACATTTAGGTCATTTTCGTCCTCCCTAGGCTTATTCTTGTCCAATTAGGGTTTTTAACCAATCTTGTGCATCCAATAAGTTCATTTGTGTCATTGGATGAACATTTAGGTCATTTTCGTCCTCACTAGGCTTATTCTTGTCCAATTAGGGTTTTTAACCAATCTTGTGCATCCAATATGTTCATTTGTGTCATTGGATGAACATTTAGGTCATTTTCGTCCTCCCTAGTCTTATTCTTGTCCAATTAGGGTTTTTATCCAATCTTGTGCATCCAATAGGTGTGTTTGTGTCATTGGAGGAACATTTAGGTCATTTTCGTCCTCCCTAGTCTTATTCTTGTCCAATTAGGGTTTTTATGCAATCTTGTGCATCCAATAGGTGTGTTTGTGTCATTGAACAAACATTTAGGTCATATTCGTCCTCCCTAGGCTTATTCTTGTCCAATTAGGGTTTTTAACCAATCTTGTGCATCCAATAAGTTCATTTGTGTCATTGGATGAACATTTAGGTCATTTTCGTCCTCCCTAGTCTTATTCTTGTCCAATTAGGGTTTTTATGCAATCTTGTGCATCCAATAGGTGTGTTGGTGTCATTGGACGAACATTTAGGTCATTTTCGTCATCCCTTGGCTTATTCTTGTCCAATTAGGGTTTTTAACCAATCTTGTGCATCCAATAAGTTCATTTGTGTCATTTGATGAACATTTAGGTCATTTTCGTCCTCCCTAGTCTTATTCTTGTCCAATTAGGGTTTTTATGCAATCTTGTGCATCCAATAGGTGTGTTGGTGTCATTGGACGAACATTTAGGTCATTTTCGTCATCCCTAGGCTTATTCTTGTCCAATTAGGGTTTTTAACCAATCTTGTGCATCCAATAAGTTCATTTGTGTCATTGGATGAACATTTAGGTCATTTTCGTCCTCCCTAGTCTTATTCTTGTCCAATTAGGGTTTTTATGCAATCTTGTGCATCCAATAGGTGTGTTTGTGTCGTTGGAGGAATATTTAGATCATTTTCGTCCTCCCTAGTCTTATTCTTGTCCAATTATGGTTTTTATGCAATCTTGTGCATCCAATAGGTGTGTTTGTGTCATTGGACGAACTTTTAGGTCATTTTCGTCCTCCCTAGGCTATTTCTTGTCCAATTAGGGTTTTTAACCAATCTTGTGCATCCAATAAGTTCATTTGTGTCATTGGATGAACATTTAGGTCATTTTCGTCCTCCCTAGTCTTATTCTTGTCCAATTAGGGTTTTTATGCAATCTTGTGCATCCAATAGGTGTGTTTGTGTCATTGGAGGAACATTTAGGTCATTTTCGTCCTCCCTAGTCTTATTCTTGTCCAATTAGGGTTTTTATGCAATCTTGTGCATCCAATATGTATGTTTGTGTCATTGGAAGAACACTTAGGTCATTTTCGACCTCCCTAGGCATATTCTTGTCCAATTAGGGTTTTTAACCAATCTTGTGCATTCAATAAGTTCATTTGTGTCATTGGATGAACATTTAGGTGATTTTCATCCTCCCTAGTCTTATTCTTGTCCAATTAGGGTTTTAAGCAATCTTGTGCATCCAATATGTGGGTTTGTGTCATTGGATGAACGTTTAGGTCATTTTCGTCCTCCCTATGCTTATTCTTGTCCAATTAGGGTTTTTAACCAATCTTGTGCATCCAATAAGTTCATTTGTGTCATTGGATGAACATTTAGGTCATTTTCGTCCTCCCTAGTCTTATTCTTGTCCAATTAGGGTTTTTATGCAATCTTGTGCATCCAATAGGTGTGTTTGTGTCATTGGAGGAACATTGAGGTCATTTTCGTCCTCCCTAGTCTTATTCATGTCCAATTAGGGTTTTTATGCAATCTTGTGCATCCAATAGGTGTGTTTGTGTCATTGGACGAACATTTAGGTCATTTTCTTCCTCCCTAAACTTATTCTTGTCCAATTAGGGTTTTTAACCAATCTTGTGCATCCAATAAGTTCATTTGTGTCATTGGATGAACATTTAGGTCATTTTCGTCCTCCCTAGTCTTATTCTTGTCCAATTAGGGTTTTTATGCAATCTTGTGCATCCAATAGGTGTGTTTGTGTCATTTGACGAACATTTAGGTCATTTTCGTCCTCCCTAGGCTTATTCTTGTCCGATTAGGGTTTTTAACCAATCTTGTGCATTCAATAAGTTCATTTGTGTCATTGGATGAACATTTAGGTCATTTTCGTCCTCGCTAGTCTTATTCTTGTCCAATTAGGGTTTTTATGCAATCTTGTGCATCCAATAGGTGTGTTTGTGTCATTGGAGGAACATTTAGGTCATTTTCGTCCTCCCTAGTCTTATTCTTGTCCAATTAGGGTTTTTATGCAATCTTGTGCATCCAATAGGTGTGTTTGTGTCATTGGAAGAACATTTAGGTCATTTTCATCCTCCCTAGGCTTATTCTTGTCCGATTAGGGTTTTTAACCAATCTTGTGCATTCAATAAGTTCATTTGTGTCATTGGATGAACTTTTAGGTCATTTTCGTCCTCCCTAGTCTTATTCTTGTCCAATTTAGGGTTTTAAGCAATCTTGTGCATCCAATATGTGGGTTTGTGTCATTGGATGAACCTTTAGGTCATTTTCGTCCTCCCTATGTTTATTCTTGTCCAATTAGGGTTTTTAACCAATCTTGTGCATCCAATAAGTTCATTTGTGTCATTGGATGAACATTTAGGTCATTTTCGTCCTCCCTAGTCTTATTCTTGTCCAATTAGGGTTTTTATGCAATCTTGTGCATCCAATAGGTGTGTTTGTGTCATTGGAAGAACATTTAGGTCATTTTCATCCTCCCTAGGCTTATTCTTGTCCGATTAGGGTTTTTAACCAATCTTGTGCATTCAATAAGTTCATTTGTGTCATTGGATGAACTTTTAGGTCATTTTCGTCCTCCCTAGTCTTATTCTTGTCCAATTTGGGGTTTTAAGCAATCTTGTGCATCCAATATGTGGGTTTGTGTCATTGGATGAACGTTTAGGTCATTTTCGTCCTCCCTATGCTTATTCTTGTCCAATTAGGGTTTTTAACCAATCTTGTGCATCCAATAAGTTCATTTGTGTCATTGGATGAACATTTAGGTCATTTTCGTCCTCCCTAGTCTTATTCTTGTCCAATTAGGGTTTTTATGCAATCTTGTGCATCCAATAGGTGTGTTTGTGTCATTGGACGAACATTTAAGTCATTTTCGTCCTCCATAAGCTTATTCTTGTCCAATTAGGGTTTTTAACCAATCTTGTGCATCCAATAAGTTCATTTGTGTCATTGGATGAACATTTAGGTCATTTTCGTCCTCCCTAGTCTTATTCTTGTCCAATTAGGGTTTTTATGCAATCTTGTGCATCCAATAGGTGTGTTTGTGTCATTGGAGGAATATTTAGGTCATTTTCGTCCTCCCTAGTCTTATTCTTGTCTAATTAGGGTTTTTATGCAATCTTGTGCATCCAATAGGTGTGTTTGTGTCATTGGACGAACATTTAGGTCATTTTCGTCCTCCCTAGGCTTATTCTTGTCCTATTAGGGTTTTTAACCAATATTGTGCATCCAATAAGTTCATTTGTGTCATTGGATGAACATTTAGGTCATTTTCGTCCTCCCTAGTCTTATTCTTGTCCAATTAGGGTTTTTATGCAATCTTGTGCATCCAATAGGTGTGTTTGTGTCATTGGAGGAACATTTAGGTCATTTTCGTCCTCCCTAGTCTTATTCTTGTCCAATTAGGGTTTTTATGCAATCTTGTGCATCCAATAGGTGTGTTTGTGTCATTGGACGAACATTTAGGTCATTCTCGTCCTCCCTTGGCTTATTCTGGTCCAATTAGGGTTTTTAACCAATCTTGTGCATCCAATAAGTTCATTTGTGTCATTGGATGATTATTTAGGTCATTTTCGTCCTCCCTAGGTTTATTTTTGTCCAAATAGGGTTTTTAACCAATCTTGTGCTTCCAATAAGTTCATTTGTGTCATTGGATGAACATTTAGGTCATTTTCGTCCTCCCTAGGCTTATTCTTGTCCAATTAGGGTTTTTATGCAATCTTGTGCATCCAATAGGTGTGTTTGTGTCATTGGACGAACATTTAGGTCATTTTCGTCCTCCCTAGGCTTATTCTTGTCCAATTAGGGTTTTTAACCAATCTTGTGCATCCAATAAGTTCATTTGTGTCATTGGATGAACATTTAGGTCATTTTCGTCCTCCCAAGTCTTATTCTTGTCCAATTAGGGTTTTAAGCAATCTTGTGCATCCAATATGTGTGTTTGTGTCATTGGATGAACATTTAGATCATTTTCGTCCTCCCTATGCTTATTCTTGTCCAATTAGGGTTTTTAACCAATCTTGTGCATCCAATAAGTTCATTTGTGTCATTGGATGAACATTTAGGTCATTTACGTCCTCCCTAGGCTTATTCTTGTCCAATTATGGTTTTTAACCAATCTTGTGCATCCAATAAGTTCATTTGTGTCATTGGATGTACATTTAGGTCATTTTCGTCCTCCCCAGGCTTGTTCTTGTCCAATTAGGGTTTTTATGCAATCTTGTGCATCCAATAGGTGTGTTTGTGTCATTGGACGAACATTTAGGTCATTTTCGTCCTCCCTAGGCTTATTCTTGTCCAATTAGGGTTTTTATGCAATCATGTGAATACAATAGGTGTGTTTGTGTCATTGGACGAACATTTAGGTCATTTTCGTCCTCCCTAGGCTTATTCTTGTCCAATTAGGGTTTTTAACCAACCTTGTGCATCCAATAAGTTCATTTGTGTCATTGGTTGAACATTTAGGTCATTTTCGTCCTCCCTAGTCTTATTCTTGTCCAATTAGGGTTTTAAGCAATCTTGTGCATCCAATATGTGGGTTTGTGTCATTGGATGAACATTTAGGTCATTTTCGTCCTCCCTATGCTTATTCTTGTCCAATTAGGGTTTTTAACCAATCTTGTGCATCCAATAAGTTCATTTGTGTCATTGGATGAACATTTAGGTCATTTACGTCCTCCCTAGGCTTATTCTTGTCTAATTAGGGTTTTTAACCAATCTTGTGCATCCAATAAGTTCATTTGTGTCATTGGATGAACATTTAGGTCGTTTTCGTCCTCCCTAGTCTTATTCTTGTCCAATTAGGGTTTTTATACAATCTTGTGCATCCAATAGGTGTGTTTGTGTCATTGGACGAACATTTAGGTCATTTTCGTCCTCCCTAGGCTTATTCTTGTCCAATTAGGGTTTTTAACCAATCTTGTGCATCCAATAAGTTCATTTGTGTCATTGGATGAACATTTAGGTCATTTTCGTCCTCCCTAGGCTTATTCTTGTCCAATTAGGGTTTTTAACCAATCTTGTGCATCCAATAAGTTCATTTGTGTCATTGGATGAACATTTAGGTCATTTACGTCCTCCCTAGGCTTATTCTTGTCTAGTTAGGGTTTTTAACCAATCTTGTGCATCCAATAAGTTCATTTGTGTCATTGGATGAACATTTAGGTCATTTTCGTCCTCCCTAGGCTTATTCTTGTCGAATTAGGGTTTTTATGCAATCTTGTGCATCCAATAGGTGTGTTTGTGTCATTGGACGAACATATAGGTCATTTTCGTCCTCCCTAGGCTTATTCTTGTCCAATTAGGGTTTTTAACCAATCTTGTGTATCCAATAAGTTCATTTGTGTCATTGGATGAACATTTAGGTCATTTTCGTTCTCCCGAGGCTTATTCTTGTCCAATTAGGGTTTTTAACCAATCTTGTGCATCCAATAAGTTCATTTGTGTCATTGGATGAACATTTAGGTCATTTTCGTCCTCCCTAGGCTTATTCTTGTCCAATTAGGGTTTTTAACCAATCTTGTGCATCCAATAAGTTCATTTGTGTCATTGGATGAACATTTAGGTCATTTTCGTCCTCCCTAGTTTTATTCTTGTCCAATTAGGGTTTTTATGCAATCTTGTGCATCCAATAGGTGTGTTTGTGTCATTGGACGAACATTTAGGTCATTTTCGTCCTCCCTAGTCTTATTCTTGTCCAATTAGGGTTTTTATGCAATCCTGTGCATCCAATAGGTGTGTTTGTGTCATTGGAGGAACATTTAGGTCATTTTCGTCCTCCCTAGTCTTATTCTTGTCCAATTAGGGTTTTTATGCAATCTTGTGCATCCAATAGGTGTGTTTGCCTCATTGGACGAACATTTAGGTCATTTTCGCCATCCCTAGGCTTATTCTTGTCCAATTAGGGTTTTTAACCAATCTTGTGCATCCAATAAGTTCATTTGTGTCATTGGATGAACATTTAGGTCATTTTCGTCCTCCCTAGTCTTATTCTTGTCCAATTAGGGTTTTTATGCAATCTTGTGCATCCAATAGGTGTGTTTGTGTCATTGGACGAACATTTAGGTCATTTTCGTCCTCCCTAGTCTTATTCTTGTCCAATTAGGGTTTTTATGCAATCTAGTGCATCCAATAGGTGTGTTTGTGTCATTGGACGAACATTTAGGTCATTTTCGTCCTCCCTAGGCTTATTCTTGTCCAATTAGGGTTTTTAACCAATCTTGTGCATTCAATAAGTTCATTTGTGTCATTGGATGAACATTTAGGTCATTTTCGTCCTCCCTAGTCTTATTCTTGTCCAATTAGGGTTTTAAGCAATCTTGTGCATCCAATATGTGGGTTTGTGTCATTGGATGAACATTTAGGTCATTTTCGTCCTCCCTATGCTTATTCTTGTCCAATTAGGGTTTTTAACCAATCTTGTGCATCCAATAAGTTCATTTGTGTCATTGGATGAATATTTAGGTCATTTTCGTCCTCCCTAGTCTTATTCTTGTCCAATTAGGGTTTTTATGCAATCTTGTGCATCCAATAGGTGTGTTTGTGTCATTGGACGAACATTTAGGTCATTTTCATCCTCCCTAGGCTTATTCTTGTCCAATTAGGGTTTTTAACCAACCTTGTGCATCCAATAAGTTCATTTGTGTCATTGGAGGAACATTTAGGTTATTTTCGTCCTCCCTAGTCTTATTCTTGTCCAATTAGGGTTTTTAACCAATATTGTGCATCCAATAAGTTCATTTGTGTCATTGGATGAACATTTAGGTCATTTTCGTCCTCCTTAATCTTATTCTTGTCCAATTAGGATTTTAAGCAATCTTGTGCATCGAATATGTGTGTTTGTTTCATTGGATGAACATTTAGGTCATTTTCGTCCTCCCTATGCTTATTCTTGTCCAATTAGGGTTTTTAACCAATCTTGTGCATACAATAAGTTCATTTGTGTCATTGGATGAACATTTAGGTCATTTTCGTCCTCCCTAGTCTTATTCTTGTCCAATTAGGGTTTTTATGCAATCTTGTGCATCCAATAGGTGTGTTTGTGTCATTGGAGGAACATTTAGGTCATTTTCGTCCTCCCTAGTCTTATTCTTGTCCAATTAGGGTTTTTATGCAATCTTGTGCATCCAATAGGTGTGTTTGTCTCATTGAACAAACATTTAGGTCATATTCGTCCTCCCTAGGCTTATTCTTGTCCAATTAGGGTTTTTAACCAATCTTGTGCATCCAATAAGTTCATTTGTGTCATTGGATGAACATTTAGGTCATTTTCGTCCTCCCTAGTCTTATTCTTGTTCAATTAGGGTTTTATGCAATCTTGTGCATCCAATAGGTGTGTTTGTGTCATTGGACGAACATTTAGGTCATTTTCGTCCTCCCTAGGCTTATTCTTGTCCAATAAGGGTTTTTAACCAACGTTGTGCATCCAATAAGTTCATTTGTGTCATTGGTTGAACATTTAGGTCATTTTCGTCCTC
>JBBPBR010000134.1:188330-201915 GCA_037974775.1 Cicer pinnatifidum | reverse complement strand
CAATAAGTTCATTTGTGTCATTGGATGAACATTTAGGTCATTTTCGTCCTCCCTAGTCTTATTCTTGTCCAATTAGGGTTTTATGCAATCTTGTGCATCCTATAGGTGTGTTTGTGTCATTGGACGAACATTTAGGTCATTTTCGTCCTCTCTATGCTTATTCTTGTCCAATTAAGGTTTTTAACCAACCTTGTGCATCCAATAAGTTCATTTGTGTCATTGGTTGAACATTTAGGTCATTTTCGTCCTCCCTAGGCTTATTCTTGTCCAATTAGGGTTTTTAACCAACCTTGTGCATCCAATAAGTCCATTTGTGTCATTGGAGGAACATTTAGGTCATTTTCATCCTCCCTAGTCTTATTCTTGTCCAATTAGGGTTTTTATGCAATCTTGTGAATCCAATAGGTGTGTTTGTTTCATTTGACGAACATTTAGGTCATTTTCGTCCTCCCTAGGCTTATTCTTGTCCAATTAGGGTTTTTAACCAATCTTGTGCATCCAATAAGTTCATTTGTGTCATTAGATGAACATGTAGGTCATTTTCGTCCTCCCTAGGCTTATTCTTGTCCAATTAGGGTTTTTAACCAATCTTGTGCATCCAATAAGTTCATTTGTGTCATTGGATGAATATTTAGGTCATTTTCGTCCTCCCTAGTCTTATTCTTGTCCAATTAGGGTTTTAAGCAATCTTGTGATTCGAATATGTGTGTTTGTTTCATTGGATGAACATTTAGGTCGTTTTCGTCCTCCCTATGCTTATTCTTGTCCAATTAGGGTTTTTAACCAATCTTGTGCATACAATAAGTTCATTTGTGTCATTGGATGAACATTTAGATCATTTTCGTCCTCCCTAGTCTTATTCTTGTCCAATTAGGGTTTTATGCAATCTTGTGCATCCTATAGGTGTGTTTGTGTCATTGGCCTAACATTTAGGTCATTTTCGTCCTCTCTATGCTTATTCTTGTCCAATTAAGGTTTTTAACCAACCTTGTGCATCCAATAAGTTCATTTGTGTCATTGGTTGAACATTTAGGTCATTTTCGTCTTCCCTAGGCTTATTCTTGTCCAATTAGGGTTTTTAACCAACCTTGTGCATCCAATAAGTTCATTTGTGTCATTGGAGGAACATTTAGGTCATTTTCGTCCTCCCTAGTCTTATTCTTGTCCAATTAGGGTTTTATGCAATCTTGTGCATCCAATAGGTGTGTTTGTGTCATTGGACGAACATTTAGGTCATTTTCGTCCTCCCTAGGCTTATTCTTGTCCAATTAGGGTTTTTAACCAATCTTGCGCATCCAATAAGTTCATTTGTGTCATTTGATGAACATTTAGGTCATTTTCGTCCTCCCTAGTCTTATTCTTGTCCAATTAGGGTTTTAAGCAATCTTGTGCATCCAATATGTGTGTTTGTGTCATTGGTTGAACATTCAGGTCATTTTCGTCCTCCATAGGCTTATTCTTGTCCAATTAGGGTTTTTAACCAACCTTGTGCATCGAATAAGTTCATTTGTGTCATTGGAGGAACATTTAGGTCATTTTCGTCCTCCCTAGTCTTATTCTTGTCCAATTAGGGTTTTTATGCAATCTTGTGCATCCAATAGGTGTGTTTGTGTCATTGGACGAACATTTAGGTCATTTTCGTCCTCCCTAGGCTTATTCTTGTCCAATTAGGGTTTTTAATCAACTTTGTGCATCCAATAAGTTCATTTGTGTCATTGGGTGAACATTTAGGTCATTTTCGTCCTCCCTAGGCTTATTCTTGTCCAATTAGGGTTTTTAACCAACCTTGGGCATCCAATAAGTTCATTTGCGTCATTGGACGAACATTTAGGTCATTTTCGTCCTCCCTAGGCTTATTCTTGTCCAATTAGGGTTTTTAACCAACCTTGTGCATCCAATAAGTTCATTTATGTCGTTGGTTGAACATTTAGGTCTTTTTCGTCCTCCCTTGGCTTATTCTTGTCCAATTAGGGTTTTTAACCAATCTTGTGCATCCAATAAGTTCATTTGTGTCATTGGAGGAACATTTAGGTCATTTTCGTCCTCCCTAGTCTTATTCTTGTCCAATTAGGGTTTTTAACCAATCTTGTGCATCCAATAAGTTCATTTGTGTCATTGGATGAACATTTAGGTCATTTTCGTCCTCCCTAGGCTTATTCTTGTCCAATTAGGGTTTTTAACCAATCTTGTGCATCCAATAAGTTCATTTGTGTCATTGGATGAACATTTAGGTCATTTTCGTCTTCCCTAGGCTTATTCTTGTCCAATTAGGGTTTTTAACCAATTTTGTGCATCCAATAGGTGTGTTTGTGTCATTGGAAAAACATTTAGGTCTTTTTCGTCCTCCCTAGTCTTATTCTTGTCCAATTAGGGTTTTTAACCAACCTTGTGCATCCAATAAGTTCATTTGTGTCATTGGAGGAACATTTAGGTCATTTTCGTCCTCCCTAGTCTTATTCTTGTCCAATTAGGGTTTTTATGCAATCTTGTGTATCCAATAGGTGTGTTTGTGTCATTGGACGAACATTTAGGTCATTTTCGTCCTCCCTAGGCTTATTCTTTTCCAATTAGGGTTTTTAACCAATCTTGTGCATCCAATAAGTTCATTTGTGTCATTGGATGAACATTTAGGTCATTTTCGTCCTCCCTAGGCTTATTCTTGTCCAATTAGGGTTTTTAACCAATCTTGTGCATCCAATAAGTTCATTTGTGTCATTGGATGAACATTTAGGTCATTTTCGTCCTCCCTAGTCTTATTCTTGTCGAATTAGGGTTTTTATGCAATCTTGTGCATCCAATAGGTGTGTTTGTGTCATTGGAGGAACATTTAGGTCATTTTCGTCCTCTCTAGTTTTATTCTTATCCAATTAGGGTTTTTATGCAATCTTGTGCATCCAATAGGTGTGTTTGTGTCATTGGACGAACATTTAGGTCATTTTCGTCCTCCCTAGGCTTATTCTTGTCCAATTAGGGTTTTTAACCAATCTTGTGCATCCAATAAGTTCATTTGTGTCATTGGATGAACATTTAGGTCATTTTCGTCCTCCCTAGGCTTATTCTTGTCCAATTAGGGTTTTTAACCAACCTTGTGCATCCAATAAGTTCATTTGTGTCATTGGAGGAACATTTACGTCATTTTCGCCCTCCCTAGTCTTATTCTTGTCCAATTAGGGTTTTTATGCAATCTTGTGCATCCAATAGGTGTGTTTGTGTCATTGGACGAACATTTAGGTCATTTTCGTCCTCCCTAGGCTTATTCTTGTCCAATTAGGGTTTTTAACCAATCTTGTGCATCCAATAAGTTCATTTGTGTCATTAAATGAACATGTAGGTCATTTTCGTCCTCCCTAGGCTTATTCTTGTCCAATTAGGGTTTTTAACCAATCTTGTGCATCCAATAAGTTCATTTGTGTCATTGGATGAACATTTAGGTCATTTTCGTCCTCCCTAGTCTTATTCTTGTCCAATTAGGGTTTTAAGCAATCTTGTGCATCGAATATGTGTGTTTGTTTCATTGGATGAACATTTAGGTCGTTTTTGTCCTCCCTATGCTTATTCTTGTCCAATTAGGGTTTTTAACCAATCTTGTGCATACAATAAGTTCATTTGTGTCATTGGATGAACATTTAGATCATTTTCGTCCTCCCTAGTCTTATTCTTGTCCAATTAGGGTTTTATGCAATCTTGTGCATCCTATAGGTGTGTTTGTGTCATTGGACGAACATTTAGGTCATTTTCGTCCTCTCTATGCTTATTCTTGTCCAATTAAGGTTTTTAACCAACCTTGTGCATCCAATAAGTTCATTTGTGTCATTGGTTGAACATTTAGGTCATTTTCGTCCTCCCTAGGCTTATTCTTGTCCAATTAGGGTTTTTAACCAACCTTGTGCATCCAATAAGTCCATTTGTGTCATTGGAGGAACATTTAGGTCATTTTCATCCTCCCTGGTCTTATTCTTGTCCAATTAGGGTTTTTATGCAATCTTGTGCATCCAATAGGTGTGTTTGTCTCATTTGACGAACATTTAGGTCATTTTCGTCCTCCCTAGGCTTATTCTTGTCCAATTAGGGTTTTTAACCAATCTTGTGCATCCAATAAGTTCATTTGTGTCATTAGATGAACATTTAGGTCATTTTCGTCCTCCCTAGGCTTATTCTTGTCCAATTAGGGTTTTTAGCCAATCTTGTGCATCCAATAAGTTCATTTGTGTCATTGGATGAACATTTAGGTCATTTTCGTCCTCCCTAGTCTTATTCTTGTCGAATTAGGGTTTTTATGCAATCTTGTGCATCCAATAGGTGTGTTTGTGTCATTGGAGGAACATTTAGGTCATTTTCGTCCTCCCTAGTCTTATTCTTATCCAATTAGGATTTTTATGCAATCTTGTGCATCCAATAGGTGTGTTTGTGTCATTGGACGAACATTTAGGTCATTTTCGTCCTCCCTAGGCTTATTCTTGTCCAATTAGGGTTTTTAACCAATCTTGTGCATCCAATAAGTTCATTTGTGTCATTGGATGAACATTTAGGTCATTTTCGTCCTCCCTAGTCTTATTCTTGTCCAATTAGGGTTTTTAACCAACCTTGTGCATCCAATAAGTTCATTTGTGTCATTGGTGGAACGTTTAGGTCATTTACGTCCTCCCTAGTCTTATTCTTGTCCAATTAGGGTTTTTATGCAATCTTGTGCATCCAATAGGTGTGTTTGTGTCATTGGAGGAACATTTAGGTCATTTTCGTCCTCCCTAGTCTTATTCTTGTCCAATTAGGGTTTTTATGCAATCTTGTGCATCCAATAGGTGTGTTTGTGTCATTGGACGAACATTTAGGTCATTTTCGTCCTCCCTAGGCTTATTCTTGTCCAATTAGGGTTTTTAACCAATCTTGTGCATCCAATAAGTTCATTTGTGTCATTGGATGAACATTTAGGTCATTTTCGTCCTCCCTAGTCTTATTCTTGTCCAATTAGGGTTTTAAGCAATCTTGTGCATCCAATATGTGGGTTTGTGTCATTGGATGAACGTTTAGGTCATTTTCGTCCTCTCTATGCTTATT
This sequence comes from Cicer pinnatifidum, assembly GCA_037974775.1. Lineage (NCBI taxonomy): Eukaryota > Viridiplantae > Streptophyta > Magnoliopsida > Fabales > Fabaceae > Cicer > Cicer pinnatifidum. The sequence continues at coordinate 196,860 of JBBPBR010000134.1, read as the reverse complement.
CTTGTCCAATTAGGGTTTTTAACCAATCTTGTGCATCCAATAAGTTCATTTGTGTCATTGGACGAACATTTAGGTCATTTTCGTCCTTCCTAGTCTTATTCTTGTCCAATTAGGGTTTTTATGCAATCTTGTGCATCCAATAGGTGTGTTTGTGTCATTGGACGAACATTTAGGTCATTTTCGTCCTCCCTAGGCTTATTCTTGTCCAATTAGGGTTTTTAACCAATCTTGTGCATCCAATAAGTTCATTTGTGTCATTGGATGAACATTTAGGTCATTTTCGTCCTCCCTAGTCTTATTCTTGTCCAATTAGGGTTTTAAGCAATCTTGTGCATCGAATATGTGTATTTGTTTCATTGGATGAACATTTAGGTCATTTTCGTCCTCCCTATGCTTATTCTTGTCCAATTAGGGTTTTTAACCAATCTTGTGCATACAATAAGTTCATTTGTGTCATTGGATGAACAATTAGGTCATTTTCGTCCTCCCTAGTCTTATTCTTGTCCAATTAGGGTTTTATGCAATCTTGTGCATCCAATAGGTGTGTTTGTGTCATTGGACGAACATTTAGGTCATTTTCGTCCTCCCTAAGCTTATTCTTGTCCAATTAGGGTTTTTAACCAACCTTGTGCATCCAATAAGTTCATTTGTGTCATTGGTTTAACATTTAGGTCATTTTCATCCTCCCTAGGCTTATTCTTGTCCAATTAGGGTTTTTAACCAACCTTGTGCATCCAATAAGTTCATTTGTGTCATTGGAGGAACATTTAGGTCATTTTCGTCCTCCCTAGTCTTATTCTTGTCCAATTAGGGTTTTTATGCAATCTTGTGCATCCAATAGGTGTTTTTGTGTCATTGGACGAACATTTAGGTCATTTTCGTCCTCCCTAGGCTTATTCTTGTCCAATTAGGGTTTTTAACCAACCTTGTGCATCCAATAAGTTCATTTGTGTCATTGGAGGAACATTTACGTCATTTTCGCCCTCCCTAGTCTTATTCTTGTCCAATTAGGGTTTTTATGCAATCTTGTGCATCCAATAGGTGTGTTTGTGTCATTGGACGAACATTTAGGTCATTTTCGTCCTCCCTAGGCTTATTCTTGTCCAATTAGGGTTTTTAACCAATCTTGTGCATCCAATAAGTTCATTTGTGTCATTAGATGAACATGTAGGTCATTTTCGTCCTCCCTAGGCTTATTCTTGTCCAATTAGGGTTTTTAACCAATCTTGTGCATCCAATAAGTTCATTTGTGTCATTGGATGAACATTTAGGTCATTTTCGTCCTCCCTAGTCTTATTCATGTCCAATTAGGGTTTTAAGCAATCTTGTGCATCGAATATGTGTGTTTGTTTCATTGGATGAACATTTAGGTCGTTTTCGTCCTCCCTATGCTTATTCTTGTCCAATTAGGGTTTTTGACCAATCTTGTGCATACAATAAGTTCATTTGTGTCATTGGATGAACATTTAGGTCATTTTCGTCCTCCCTAGTCTTATTCTTGTCCAATTAGGGTTTTATGCAATCTTGTGCATCCTATAGGTGTGTTTGTGTCATTGGACGAACATTTAGGTCATTTTCGTCCTCTCTATGCTTATTCTTGTCCAATTAAGGTTTTTAACCAACCTTGTGCATCCAATAAGTTCATTTGTGTCATTGGTTGAACATTTAGGTCATTTTCGTCCTCCCTAGGCTTATTCTTGTCCAATTAGGGTTTTTAACCAACCTTGTGCATCCAATAAGTCCATTTGTGTCATTGGAGGAACATTTAGGTCATTTTCATCCTCCCTAGTCTTATTCTTGTCCAATTAGGGTTTTTATGCAATCTTGTGCATCCAATAGGCGTGTTTGTCTCATTTGACGAACATTTAGGTCATTTTCGTCCTCCCTAGGCTTATTCTTGTCCAATTAGGGTTTTTAACCAATCTTGTGCATCCAATAAGTTCATTTGTGTCATTAGATGAACATGTAGGTCATTTTCGTCCTCCCTAGGCTTATTCTTGTCCAATTAGGGTTTTTATGCAATCTTGTGCATCCAATAGGTGTGTTTGTGTCATTGGAGGAACATTTAGGTCATTTTCGTCCTCCCTAGTCTTATTCTTGTCCAATTAGGGTTTTTAACCAACCTTGTGCATCCAATAAGTTCATTTGTGTCATTGGTTGAACATTTAGGTCATTTTCGTCCTCCCTAGGATTATTCTTGTCCAATTAGGGTTTTTAACCAACCTTGTGCATCCAATAAGTCCATTTGTGTCATTGGAGGAACATTTAGGTCATTTTCATCCTCCCTAGTCTTATTCTTGTCCAATTAGGGTTTTTATGCAATCTTGTGAATCCAATAGGTGCGTTTGTTTCATTTGACGAACATTTAGGTCATTTTCGTCCTCCCTAGGCTTATTCTTGTCCAATTAGGGTTTTTAACCAATGTTGTGCATCCAATAAGTTCATTTGTGTCATTAGATGAATATGTAGGTCATTTTCGTCCTCCCTAGGCTTATTCTTGTCCAATTAGGGTTTTTAACCAATCTTGTGCATCCAATAAGTTCATTTGTGTCATTGGATGAATATTTAGGTCATTTTCGTCCTCCCTAGTCTTATTCTTGTCCAATTAGGGTTTTAAGCAATCTTGTGATTCGAATATGTGTGTTTGTTTCATTGGATGAACATTTAGGTCGTTTTCGTCCTCCCTATGCTTATTCTTGTCCAATTAGGGTTTTTAACCAATCTTGTGCATACAATAAGTTCATTTGTGTCATTGGATGAACATTTAGATCATTTTCGTCCTCCCTAGTCTTATTCTTGTCCAATTAGGGTTTTATGCAATCTTGTGCATCCTATAGGTGTGTTTGTGTCATTGGCCTAACATTTAGGTCATTTTCGTCCTCTCTATGCTTATTCTTGTCCAATTAAGGTTTTTAACCAACCTTGTGCATCCAATAAGTTCATTTGTGTCATTGGTTGAACATTTAGGTCATTTTCGTCTTCCCTAGGCTTATTCTTGTCCAATTAGGGTTTTTAACCAACCTTGTGCATAAGTCCATTTGTGTCATTGGAGGAACATTTAGGTCATTTTCATCCTCCCTAGTCTTATTCTTGTCCAATTAGGGTTTTTATGCAATCTTGTGCATCCAATAGGCGTGTTTGTCTCATTTGACGAACATTTAGGTCATTTTCGTCCTCCCTAGGCTTATTCTTGTCCAATTAGGGTTTTTAACCAATCTTGTGCATCCAATAAGTTCATTTGTGTCATTAGATGAACATTTAGGTCATTTTCGTCCTCCCTAGGCTTATTCTTGTCCAATTAGGGTTTTTAACCAATCTTGTGCATCCAATAAGTTCATTTGTGTCATTGGATGAATATTTAGGTCATTTTCGTCCTCCCTAGTCTTATTCTTGTCCAATTAGGGTTTTAAGCAATCTTGTGCATCCAATATGTTTGTTTGTGTCATTGGATGAACATTTAGGTCATTTTCGTCCTCCCTATGCTTATTCTTGTCCAATTAGGGTTTTTAACCAATCTTGAGCATCCAATAAGTTCATTTGTGTCATTGGATGAACATTTAGGTCATTTCCGTCCTCCCTAGGCTTATTCTTGTCCAATTAGGGTTTTTAACCAACCTTGTGCATCCAATAAGTTCATTTGTGTCATTGGACGAACATTTAGGTCATTTTCGTCCTCCCTAGGCTTATTCTTGTCCAATTAGGGTTTTTAACCAATCTTGTGCATCCAATAGGTGTGTTTGTGTCATTGGAGGAATATTTAGGTCATTTTCGTCCTCGCTAGTCTTATTCTTGACCAATTATGGTTTTTATGCAATCTTGTGCATCCAATAGGTGTGTTTGTGTCATTGGACGAACATTTAGGTCATTTTCGTCCTCCCTAGGCTTATTCTTGTCCAATTAGGGTTTTTAACCAATCTTGTGCATCCAATAAGTTCATTTGTGTCATTGGATGAACATTTAGGTCATTTTCGTCCTCCCTAGTCTTATTCATTTCCAATTAGGGTTTTTATGCAATCTTGTGCATCCAATAGGTGTGTTTGTGTCATTGGAGGAACATTTAGGTCATTTTCGTCCTCCCTAGTCTTATTCTTGTCCAATTAGGGTTTTTATGCAATCTTGTGCATCCAATAGGTGTGTTTGTGTCATTGGAAGAACACTTAGGTCATTTTCGTCCTCCCTAGGCTTATTCTTGTCCGATTAGGGTTTTTAACCAATCTTGTGCATTCAATAAGTTCATTTGTGTCATTGGATGAACATTTAGGTCATTTTCGTCCTCCCTAGTCTTATTCTTGTCAAATTAGGGTTTTAAGCAATCTTGTGCATCCAATATGTGGGTTTGTGTCCTTGGATGAACGTTTAGGTCATTTTCGTCCTCCCTATGCTTATTCTTGTCCAATTAGGGTTTTTAACCAATCTTGTGCATCCAATAAGTTCATTTGTGTCATTGGATGAACATTTAGGTCATTTTCGTCCTCCCTAGTCTTATTCTTGTCCAATTAGGGTTTTTATGCAATCTTGTGCATCCAATAGGTGTGTTTGTGTCATTGGAGGAACATTTAGGTCATTTTCGTCCTCCCTAGTCTTATTCTAGTCGAATTACGGTTTTTATGCAATCTTGTGCATCCAATAGGTGTGTTTGTGTCATTGGAGGAACATTTAGGTCATTTTCGTCCTCCCTAGTCTTATTCTTGTCCAATTAGGGTTTTTATGCAATCTTGTGCATCCAATAGGTGTGTTTGTGTCATTGGAGGAACATTTATGTCATTTTCGTCCTCCCGAGTCTTATTCTTGTCCAATTAGGGTTTTTATGCAATCTTGTGCATCCAATAGGTGTGTTTGTGTCATTGGACGAACATTTAGGTCATTTTCGTCCTCCCTAGGCTTATTCTTGTCCAATTAGGGTTTTTAACCAATCTTGTGCATCCAATAAGTTCATTTGTGTCATTGGATGAACATTTAGGTCATTTTCGTCCTCTCTAGGCTTATTCTTGTCCAATTAGGGTTTTTAACCAATCTTGTGCATCCAATAAGTTCATTTGTGTCATTTGATGAACATTTAGGTCATTTTCGTCCTCCCAAGGCTTATTCTTGTCCAATTAGGGTTTTATGCAATCTTGTGCATCCAATAGGTGTGTTTGTGTCATTGGACGAACATTTAGGTCATTTTCGTCCTCCCTAGGCTTATTCTTGTCCAATTAGGGTTTTTAACCAATCTTGTGCATCCAATAAGTTCATTTGTGTCATTGGATGAACATTTAGGTCATTTTCGTCCTCCCTAGTCTTATTCTTGTCCAATTAGGGTTTTTAACCAACCTTGTGCAATCAATTAGTTCATTTGTGTCATTGGTGGAACATTTAGGTCATTTACGTCCTCCCTAGTCTTATTCTTGTCCAATTAGGGTTTTTATGCAATCTTGTGCATCCAATAGGTGTGTTTGTGTCATTGGAGGAACATTTAGGTCATTTTCGTCCTCCCTAGTCTTATTCTTTTCGAATTAGGGTTTTTATGCAATCTTGTGCATCCAATAGGTGTGTTTGTGTCATTGGAGGAACATTTAGGTCATTTTCGTCCTCCCTAGTCTTATTCTTGTCCAATTAGGGTTTTTATGCAATCTTGTGCATCCAATAGGTGTGTTTGTGTCATTGGACGAACATTTAGGTCATTTTCGTCCTCCCTAGGCTTATTCTTGTCCAATTAGGGTTTTTAACCAATCTTGTGCATCCAATAAGTTCATTTGTGTCATTAGATGAACATGTAGGTCATTTTCGTCCTCCCTAGGCTTATTCTTGTCCAATTAGGGTTTTTAACCAATCTTGTGCATCCAATAAGTTCATTTGTGTCATTGGATGAACATTTAGGTCATTTTCGTCCTCCCTAGTCTTATTCATGTCCAATTAGGGTTTTAAGCAATCTTGTGCATCGAATATGTGTGTTTGTTTCATTGGATGAACATTTAGGTCGTTTTCGTCCTCCCTATGCTTATTCTTGTCCAATTAGGGTTTTTGACCAATCTTGTGCATACAATAAGTTCATTTGTGTCATTGGATGAACATTTAGGTCATTTTCGTCCTCCCTAGTCTTATTCTTGTCCAATTAGGGTTTTATGCAATCTTGTGCATCCTATAGGTGTGTTTGTGTCATTGGACGAACATTTAGGTCATTTTCGTCCTCTCTATGCTTATTCTTGTCCAATTAAGGTTTTTAACCAACCTTGTGCATCCAATAAGTTCATTTGTGTCATTGGTTGAACATTTAGGTCATTTTCGTCCTCCCTAGGCTTATTCTTGTCCAATTAGGGTTTTTAACCAACCTTGTGCATCCAATAAGTCCATTTGTGTCATTGGAGGAACATTTAGGTCATTTTCATCCTCCCTAGTCTTATTCTTGTCCAATTAGGGTTTTTATGCAATCTTGTGCATCCAATAGGCGTGTTTGTCTCATTTGACGAACATTTAGGTCATTTTCGTCCTCCCTAGGCTTATTCTTGTCCAATTAGGGTTTTTAACCAATCTTGTGCATCCAATAAGTTCATTTGTGTCATTAGATGAACATGTAGGTCATTTTCGTCCTCCCTAGGCTTATTCTTGTCCAATTAGGGTTTTTATGCAATCTTGTGCATCCAATAGGTGTGTTTGTGTCATTGGAGGAACATTTAGGTCATTTTCGTCCTCCCTAGTCTTATTCTTGTCCAATTAGGGTTTTTAACCAACCTTGTGCATCCAATAAGTTCATTTGTGTCATTGGTTGAACATTTAGGTCATTTTCGTCCTCCCTAGGATTATTCTTGTCCAATTAGGGTTTTTAACCAACCTTGTGCATCCAATAAGTCCATTTGTGTCATTGGAGGAACATTTAGGTCATTTTCATCCTCCCTAGTCTTATTCTTGTCCAATTAGGGTTTTTATGCAATCTTGTGAATCCAATAGGTGCGTTTGTTTCATTTGACGAACATTTAGGTCATTTTCGTCCTCCCTAGGCTTATTCTTGTCCAATTAGTGTTTTTAACCAATCTTGTGCATCCAATAAGTTCATTTGTGTCATTAGATGAATATGTAGGTCATTTTCGTCCTCCCTAGGCTTATTCTTGTCCAATTAGGGTTTTTAACCAATCTTGTGCATCCAATAAGTTCATTTGTGTCATTGGATGAATATTTAGGTCATTTTCGTCCTCCCTAGTCTTATTCTTGTCCAATTAGGGTTTTAAGCAATCTTGTGATTCGAATATGTGTGTTTGTTTCATTGGATGAACATTTAGGTCGTTTTCGTCCTCCCTATGCTTATTCTTGTCCAATTAGGGTTTTTAACCAATCTTGTGCATACAATAAGTTCATTTGTGTCATTGGATGAACATTTAGACCATTTTCGTCCTCCCTAGTCTTATTCTTGTCCAATTAGGGTTTTATGCAATCTTGTGCATCCTATAGGTGTGTTTGTGTCATTGGCCTAACATTTAGGTCATTTTCGTCCTCTCTATGCTTATTCTTGTCCAATTAAGGTTTTTAACCAACCTTGTGCATCCAATAAGTTCATTTGTGTCATTGGTTGAACATTTAGGTCATTTTCGTCTTCCCTAGGCTTATTCTTGTCCAATTAGGGTTTTTAACCAACCTTGTGCATCCAATAAGTCCATTTGTGTCATTGGAGGAACATTTAGGTCATTTTCATCCTCCCTAGTCTTATTCTTGTCCAATTAGGGTTTTTTTGCAATCTTGTGCATCCAATAGGCGTGTTTGTCTCATTTGACGAACATTTAGGTCATTTTCGTCCTCCCTAGGCTTATTCTTGTCCAATTAGGGTTTTTAACCAATCTTGTGCATCCAATAAGTTCATTTGTGTCATTAGATGAACATGTAGGTCATTTTCGTCCTCCCTAGGCTTATTCTTGTCCAATTAGGGTTTTTAACCAATCTTGTGCATCCAATATGTTCATTTGTGTCATTGGATGAACATTTAGGTCATTTTCGTCCTCCCTAGTCTTATTCTTGTCCAATCAGGATTTTAAGCAATCTTGTGCATCGAATATGTGTGTTTGTTTCATTGGATGAAGATTTAGGTCATTTTCGTCCTCCCTATGCTTATTCTTGTCCAATTAGGGTTTTTAACCAATCTTGTGCATACAATAAGTTCATTTGTGTCATTGGATGAACATTTAGGTCATTTTCGTCCTCCCTAGTCTTATTCTTGTCCAATTAGGGTTTTTATGCAATCTTGTGCATCCAATAGGTGTGTTTGTGTCATTGGAGGAACATTTAGGTCATTTTCGTCCTCCCTAGTCTTATTCTTGTCCAATTAGGGTTTTTATGCAATCTTGTGCATCCAATAGGTCTGTTTGTGTCATTGGACGAACGTTTAGGTCATATTCGTCCTCCCTAGGCTTATTCTTGTCCAATTAGGGTTTTTAACCAATCTTGTGCATCCAATAGGTGTGTTTGTGTCATTGGAGGAACATTTAGGTCATTTTCGTCCTCCCTAATCTTATTCTTGTCCAATTAGGGTTTTATGCAATCTTGTGCATCCAATAGGTGTGTT
>JBBPBR010000134.1:161652-179317 GCA_037974775.1 Cicer pinnatifidum | reverse complement strand
CTTATTCTTGTCCAATTAGGGTTTTTAACCAATCTTGTGCATCCAATAAGTTCATTTGTGTCATTGGATGAACATTTAGGTCATTTTCGTCCTCCCTAGGCTTATTCTTGTCCAATTAGGGTTTTTAACCAATCTTGTGCATCCAATAAGTTCATTCGTGTCATTGGATGAACATTTAGGTCATTTTCGTCCTCCCTAGTCTTATTCTTGTCCAATTAGGATTTTAAGCAATCTTGTGCATTGAATATGTGTGTTTGTTTCATTGGATGAACATTTAGGTCATTTTCGTCCTCCCTATGCTTATTCTTGTCCAATTAGGGTTTTTAACCAATCTTGTGCATACAATAAGTTCATTTGTGTCATTGGATGAACATTTAGGAAATTTTCGGCCTCCCTAGTCTTATTCTTGTCCAATAAGTGTTTTTATGCAATCTTGTGCATCCAATTGGTGTGTTTGTGTCATTGGACGAACATTTAGGTCATTTTCGTCCTCCCTAGGCTTATTCTTGTCCAATTAGGGTTTTTAACCAATCTTGTGCATCCAATAAGTTCATTTGTGTCATTGGATGAACATTTAGGTCATTTTCGTCCTCCCTAGTCTTATTCTTGTCAGATTAGGGTTTTTATGCAATCTTGTGCATCCAATATGTGTGTTTGTGTCATTGGATGAACATTTAGGTCATTTTCGTCCTCTATATGCTTATTCTTGTCCAATTAGAGTTTTTAACCAATCTTGTGCATCCAATGAGTTCATTTGTGTCATTGGATGAACATTTAGGTCATTTTCGTCCTCCCTAGGCTTATTCTTGTCCAATTAGGGTTTTTAACCAATGTTGTGCATCCAATAAGTTCATTTGTGTCATTGGATGAACATTTAGGTCATTTTCGTCCTCCCTAGTCTTATTCTTGTCCAATTAGGGTTTTTATGCAATCTTGTGCATCCAATAGGTGTGTTTGTGTCATTGGAGGAACATTTAGGTCATTTTCGTCCTCCCTAGTCTTATTCTTGTCCAATTAGGGATTTTATGCGATCTTGTGCATCCAATAGGTGTGTTTGTGTCATTGGAAGAACATTTAGGTCATTTTCGTCCTCCCTAGGCTTATTCTTGTCCAATTAGGGTTTTTAACCAATCTTGTGCATCCAATAAGTTCATTTGTGTCATTGGATGAACATTTAGGTCATTTTCGTCCTCCCTAGGCTTATTCTTGTCGAATTAGGGTTTTCAACCAATCTTGTGCATCCAATAAGTTCATTTGTGTCATTGGATGAACATTTAGGTCATTTTCGTCTTTCCTAGGCTTATTCTTGTCCAATTAGGGTTTTTAACCCTTCTTGTGCATCCAATAAGTTCATTTGTGTCATTGGATGAACATTTAGGTCATTTTCGTCCTCCCTAGTCTTATTCTTGTCCAATTAGGGTTTTTATGCAATCTTGTGCATCCAATATGTGTGTTTGTGTCATTGGATGAACATTTAGGTCATTTTCGTCCTCCCTAGGCTTATTCTTGTCCAATTAGGGTTTTTAACCAATCTTGTGCATCCAATAAGTTCATTTGTGTCATTGGATGAACATTTAGGTCATTTTCGTCCTCCCTAGTCTTATTCTTGTCAGATTAGGGTTTTCATGCAATCTTGTGCATCCAATATGTGTGTTTGTGTCATTGGATGAACATTTAGGTCATTTTCGTCCTCCATATGCTTATTCTTGTCCAATTAGAGTTTTTAACCAATCTTGTGCATCCAATGAGTTCATTTGTGTCATTGGATGAACATTTAGGTCATTTTCGTCCTCCCTAGTCTTATTCTTGTCCAATTAGGGTTTTTATGCAATCTTGTGCATCCAATAGGTGTGTTGGTGTCATTGGAGGAACATTTGGGTCATTTTCGTCCTCCCTAGGCTTATTCTTGTCCAATTAGGGTTTTTAACCAATCTTGTGCATCCAATAAGTTCATTTGTGTCATTGGATGAACATTTAGGTCATTTTCGTCCTCCCTAGTCTTATTCTTGTCCAATTAGGGTTTTTATGCAATCTTGTGCATCCAATAGGTGTGTTTGTGTCATTGGAGGAACATTTAGGTCATTTTCGTCCTCCCTAGTCTTATTCTTCTCCAATTAGGGTTTTAAGCAATCTTGTGCATCCAATATGTGGGTTTGTGTCATTGGATAAACATTTAGGTCATTTTCGTCCTCCTTATGCTTATTCTTGTCCAATTAGGGTTTTTAACCAATCTTTTGCATCCAATAAGTTCATTTGTGTCATTGGATGAACATTTAGGTCATTTTCGTCCTCCCTAGGCTTATTCTTGTCCAATTAGGGTTTTTATGCAATCTTGTGCATCCAATAGGTGTGTTTGTGTCATTGGACAAACATTTAGCTCATTTTCGTCCTCCCTAGGCTTATTCTTGTCCAATTAGGGTTTTTAACCAATCTTGTGCATCCAATAAGTTCATTTGTGTCATTGGATGAACATTTAGGTCATTTTCGTCCTCCCTAGTCTTATTCTTGTCCAATTAGGGTTTTTATGCAATCTTGTGCATCCAATAGGTGTGTTTGTGTCATTGGAGGAACATTTAGGTCATTTTCGTCCTCCCTAGGCTTATTCTTGTCCAATTAGGAATTTTAACCAATCTTGTGCATCCAATAAGTTCATTTGTGTCATTGGATGAACATTTAGGTCATTTTCGTCCTCCCTAGTCTTATTCTTGTCCAATTAGGGTTTTTATGCAATCTTGTGCATCCAATAGGTGTGTTTGTGTCATTGGAGGAACATTTAGGTCATTTTCGTCCTCCATAGTCTTATTCTTGTCCAATTAGGGTTTTAACCAATCTTGTGCATCCAATATGTGGGTTTGTGTCATTGGATGAACATTTAGGTCATTTTCGTCCTCCCTAGGCTTATTCTTGTCCAATTAGGGTTTTTAACCAATCTTGTGCATCCAATAAGTTCATTTGTGTCATTGGATGAACATTTAGGTCATTTTCGTCCTCCCTAGGCTTATTCTTGTCCAATTAGGGTTTTTAACCAACCTTGTGCATCCAATAAGTTCATTTGTGTCATTGGAGGAACATTTACGTCATTTTCGCCCTCCCTAGTCTTATTCTTGTCCAATTAGGGTTTTTATGCAATCTTGTGCATCCAATAGGTGTGTTTGTGTCATTGGACGAACATTTAGGTCATTTTCGTCCTCCCTAGGCTTATTCTTGTCCAATTAGGGTTTATAACCAACCTTGTGCATCCAATAAGTTCATTTGTGTCATTGGAGGAACATTTAGGTCATTTTCGTCCTCCCTAGTCTTATTCTTGTCCAATTAGGGTTTTCAACCAATCTTGTGCATCCAATAAGTTCATTTGTGTCATGGGATGAACATTTAGGTCATTTTCGTCCTCCCTAGGCTTATTCTTGTCCAATTAGGGTTTTTAACCAATCTTGTGCATCCAATAAGTTCATTCGTGTCATTGGATGAACATTTAGGTCATTTTCGTCCTCTTTAGGCTTATTCTTGTCCAATTAGCGTTTTTATGCAATCTTGTGCATCCAATAGGTGTGTTTGTGTAATTGGACGAACATTTAGGTCATTTTCGTCCTCCCTAGGCTTATTCTTGTCCAATTAGGGTTTTTAACCAATCTTGTGCATCCAATAAGTTCATTTGTGTCATTGGATGAACATTTAGGTCATTTTCGTCCTCCCTAGTCTTATTCTTGTCCAATTGGGGTTTTAAGCAATCTTGTGCATCCAATATGTGTGTTTGTGTCATTGGATGAACATTTAGGTCATTTTCGTTCTCCCTATGCTTAATCTTGTCCAATTTGGGTTTTTAACCAATCATGTGCATACAATAAGTTCATTTGTGTCATTGGATGAACATTTAGGTCATTTTCGTCCTCCCTAGTCTTATTCTTGTCCAATTAGGGTTTTTATGCAATCTTGTGCATCCAATAGGTGTGTTTGTGTAATTGGACGAACATTTAGGTCATTTTCGTCCTCCCTAGGCTTATTCTTGTCCAATTAGGGTTTTTAACCAATCTTGTGCATCCAATAAGTTCATTTGTGTCATTGGATGAACATTTAGGTCATTTTCGTCCTCCCTAGTCTTATTCTTGTCCAATTAGGGTTTTAAGCAATCTTGTGCATCGAATATGTGTGTTTGTTTCATTGGATGAACATTTAGGTCGTTTTTGTCCTCCCTATGCTTATTCTTGTCCAATTAGGGTTTTTAACCAATCTTGTGCATACAATAAGTTCATTTGTGTCATTGGATGAACATTTAGATCATTTTCGTCCTCCCTAGTCTTATTCTTGTCCAATTAGGGTTTTATGCAATCTTGTGCATCCTATAGGTGTGTTTGTGTCATTGGACGAACATTTAGGTCATTTTCGTCCTCTCTATGCTTATTCTTGTCCAATTAAGGTTTTTAACCAACCTTGTGCATCCAATAAGTTCATTTGTGTCATTGGTTGAACATTTAGGTCATTTTCGTCCTCCCTAGGCTTATTCTTGTCCAATTAGGGTTTTTAACCAACCTTGTGCATCCAATAAGTCCATTTGTGTCATTGGAGGAACAATTAGGTCATTTTCATCCTCCCTAGTCTTATTCTTGTCCAATTAGGGTTTTTATGCAATCTTGTGCATCCAATAGGTGTGTTTGTCTCATTTGACGAACATTTAGGTCATTTTTGTCCTCCCTAGGCTTATTCTTGTCCAATTAGGGTTTTTAACCAATCTTGTGCATCCAATAAGTTCATTTGTGTCATTAGATGAACATGTAGGTCATTTTCGTCCTCCCTAGGCTTATTCTTGTCCAATTAGGGTTTTTAACCAATCTTGTGCATCCAATAAGTTCATTTGTGTCATTGGATGAACATTTAGGTCATTTTCGTCCTCCCTAGTCTTATTCTTGTCCAATTAGGGTTTTCATACAATCTTGTGCATCCAATAGGTGTGTTTGTGTCATTGGACGAACATTTAGGTCATTTTCGTCCTCCCTAGGCTTATTCTTGTCCAATTAGGGTTTTTAACCAATCTTGTGCATCCAATAAGTTCATTTGTGTCATTAGATGAACATGTAGGTCATTTTCGTCCTCCCTAGGCTTTTTCTTGTCCAATTAGGGTTTTTAACCAATCTTGTGCATCCAATAAGTTCATTTGTGTCATTGGATGAACATTTAGGTCATTTTCGTCCTCCCTACTCTTATTCTTGTCCAATTAGGGTTTTAAGCAATCTTGTGCATCGAATATGTGTGTTTGTTTCATTGGATGAACATTTAGGTCGTTTTCGTCCTCCCTATGCTTATTCTTGTCCAATTAGGGTTTTTAACCAATCTTGTGCATACAATAAGTTCATTTGTGTCATTGGATGAACATTTAGATCATTTTCGTCCTCCCTAGTCTTATTCTTGTCCAATTAGGGTTTTATGCAATCTTGTGCATCCTATAGGTGTGTTTGTGTCATTGGCCGAACATTTAGGTCATTTTCGTCCTCTCTATGCTTATTCTTGTCCAATTAAGGTTTTTAACCAACCTTGTGCATCCAATAAGTTCATTTGTGTCATTGGTTGAACATTTAGGTCATTTTCGTCTTCCCTAGGCTTATTCTTGTCCAATTAGGGTTTTTAACCAACCTTGTGCATCCAATAAGTCCATTTGTGTCATTGGAGGAACATTTAGGTCATTTTCATCCTCCCTAGTCTTATTCTTGTCCAATTAGGGTTTTTATGCAATCTTGTGCATCCAATAGGCGTGTTTGTCTCATTTGACGAACATTTAGGTCATTTTCGTCCTCCCTAGGCTTATTCTTGTCCAATTAGGGTTTTTAACCAATCTAGTGCATCCAATAAGTTCATTTGTGTCATTAGATGAACATGTAGGTCATTTTCGTCCTCCCTAGGCTTATTCATGTCCAATTAGGGTTTTTAACCAATCTTGTGCATCCAATAAGTTCATTTGTGTCATTGGATGAACATTTAGGTCATTTTCGTCCTCCCTAGTCTTATTCTTGTCCAATTAGGGTTTTTATGCAATCTTGTGCATCCAATAGGTGTGTTTGTGTCATTGGAGGAACATTTAGGTCATTTTCGTCCTCCCTAGTCTTATTCTTGTCCAATTAGGGTTTTTATGCAAACTTGTGCATCCAATAGGTGTGTTTGTGTCATTGGAGGAACATTTAGGTCATTTTCGTCCTCCCTAGTCTTATTCTTGTCGAATTAGGGTTTTTATGCAATCTTGTGCATCCAATAGGTGTGTTTGTGTCATTGGAGGAACATTTAGGTTATTTTCGTCCTCCCTAGTCTTATTCTTGTCCAATTAGGGTTTTTGTGCAATCTTGTGCATCCAATAGGTGTGTTTGTGTCATTGGACGAACATTTAGGTCATTTTCGTCCTCCCTAGGCTTATTCTTGTCCAATTAGGGTTTTTAACCAATCTTGTGCATCCAATAAGTTCATTTGTGTCATTGGATGAACATTTAGGTCATTTTCGTCCTCCCTAGTCTTATTCTTGTCCAATTAGGGTTTTTATGCAATCTTGTGCATCCAATAGGTGTGTTTGTGTCATTGGAGGAACATTTAGGTCATTTTCGTCCTCCCTAGTCTTATTCTTGTCCAATTAGGGTTTTTATGCAATCTTGTGCATCCAATAGGTGTGTTTGAGTCATTGGAGGAACATTTAGGTCATTTTCGTCCTCCCTAGTCTTATTCTTGTCCGATTAGGGTTTTTAACCAATCTTGTGCATTCAATAAATTCATTTGTGTCATTGGATGAACATTTAGGTCATTTTCGTCCTCCCTAGTCTTATTCTTGTCCAATTAGGGTTTTTATGCAATCTTGTGCATCCAATAGGTGTGTTTGTGTCATTGGAGGAACATTTAGGTCATTTTCGTCCTCCCTAGTCTTATTCTTGTCCAATTAGGGTTTTTATGCAATCTTGTGCATCCAATAGGTGTGTTTGTGTCATTCGAAGAACATTTAGGTCATTTTTGTCCTCCCTAGGCTTATTCTTGTCCGATTAGGGTTTTTAACCAATCTTGTGCATTCAATAAGTTCATTTGTGTCATTGGATGAACATTTAGGTCATTTTCGTCCTCCCTAGTCTTATTCTTGTCCAATTAGGGTTTTAAGCAATCTTTTGCATCCAATATGTGGGTTTGTGTCATTGGATGAACGTTTAGGTCATTTTTGTCCTCCCTATGCTTATTCTTGTCCAATTAGGGTTTTTAACCAATCTTGTGCATCCAATAAGTTCATTTGTGTCCTTGGTTGAACATTTAGGTCATTTTCGTCCCCCTAGTCTTATTCTTGTCCAATTAGGGTTTTTATGCAATCTTGTGCATCCAATAGGTGTGTTTGTGTCATTGGACGAACATTTAGGTCATTTTCGTCCTCCCTAGGCTTATTCTTGTCCAATTAGGGTTTTTAACCAATCTTGTGCATCCAATAAGTTCATTTGTGTCATTGGATGAACATTTAGGTCATTTTCGTCCTCCCTAGTCTTATTCTTGTCCAATTAGGGTTTTTATGCAATCTTGTGCATCCAATAGGTGTGTTTGTGTCATTGGAGGAACATTTAGGTCATTTTCGTCCTCCCTAGTCTTATTCTTGTCCAATTAGGGTTTTTATGCAATCTTGTGCATCCAATAGGTGTGTTTGTATCATTGGACAAACATTTAGGTCATTTTCGTCCTCCCTAGGCTTATTCTTGTCCAATTAGGGTTTTTATGCAATCTTGTGCATCCAATAGGTCTGTTTGTGTCATTGGACGAACATTTAGGTAATTTTCGTCCTCCCTTGGCTTATTCTTGTCCAATTAGGGTTTTTAAACAATCTTGCGCATCCAATAAGTTCATTTGTGTCATTGGATGAACATTTAGGTGATTTTCGTCCTCCCTAGGCTTATTCTTGTCCAATTAGGGTTTTTAACTAATCTTGTGCATCCAATAAGTTCATTTGTGTCATTGGATGAACATTTAGGTCATTTTCGTCCTCCCTAGTCTTATTCTTGTCCAATTAGGGTTTTAAGCAATCTTGTGCATCCAATATGAGTGTTTGTATCATTGGATGAACATTTAGGTCATTTTCGTCCTCCCTGTGCTTATTCTTGTCCAATTAGGGTTTTTATCCAATCTTGTGCATACAATAAGTTCATTTGTGTCATTGGATGAACATTTAGGTCATTTTCGTCCTCCCTAGTCTTATTCTTGTCCAATTAGGGTTTTTATGCAATCTTGTGCATCCAATAGGTGTGTTTGTGTCATTGGAGGAACATTTAGGTCATTTTCGTCCTCCCTAGTCTTATTCTTGTCCAATTAGGGTTTTTATGCAATCTTGTGCATCCAATAGGTGTGTTTGTGTCATTGGACGAAATTTTAGGTCATTTTCGTCCTCCCTAGGCTTATTCTTGTCCAATTAGGGTTTTTAACCAATCTTGTGCATCCAATAAGTTCATTTGTGTCATTGGATGAAAATTTAGGTCATTTTCGTCCTCCCTAGTCTTATTCTTGTCCAATTAGGGTTTTTATGCAATCTTGTGCATCCAATAGGTGTGTTTGTGTCATTGGAGGAACATTTAGGTCATTTTCGTCCTCCCTAGTCTTATTCTTGTCCAATTAGGGTTTTTATGCAATCTTGTGCATCCAATAGGTGTGTTTGTGTCATTGGAAGAACATTTAGGTCATTTTCGTCCTCCCTAGGCTTATTCTTGTCCGATTAGGGTTTTTAACCAATCTTGTGCATTCAATAAGTTCATTTGTGTCATTGGATGAACTTTTAGGTCATTTTCGTCCTCCCTAGTCTTATTCTTGTCCAATTTAGGGTTTTAAGCAATCTTGTGCATCCAATATGTGGGTTTGTGTCATTGGATGAACGTTTAGGTCATTTTCGTCCTCCCTATGCTTATTCTTGTCCAATTAGGGTTTTTAACCAATCTTGTGCATTCAATAAGTTCATTTGCGTCAATGGATGAACATTTAGGTCATTTTCGTCCTCCCTAGTCTTATTCTTGTCCAATTAGGGTTTTTATGCAATCTTGTGCATCCAATAGGTGTGTTTGTGTCATTGGAGGAACATTTAGGTCATTTTCGTCCTCCCTAGTCTTATTCTTGTCCAATTAGGGTTTTTATGCAATCTTGTGCATCCAATAGGTGTGTTTGTGTCATTGGACGAACATTTAGGTCATTTTCGTCCTCCCTAGGCTTATTTTTGTCCGATTAGGGTTTTTAACCAATCTTGTGCATTCAATAAGTTCATTTGTGTCATTGGATGAACATTTAGGTCATTTTCGTCCTCCCTAGTCTTATTCTTGTCCAATTAGGGTTTTTATGCAATCTTGTGCATCCAATAGGTGTGTTTGTGTCATTGGAGGAACATTTAGGTCATTTTCGTCCTCCCTAGTCTTATTCTTGTTCAATTAGGGTGTTTATGCAATCTTGTGCATCCAATAGGTGTGTTTGTGTCATTGGAAGAACATTTAGGTCATTTTTATCCTCCCTAGGCTTATTCTTGTCCGATTAGGGTTTTTGACCAATCTTGTGCATTCAATAAGTTCATTTGTGTCATTGGATGAACATTTAGGTCATTTTCGTCCTCCCTAGTCTTATTCTTGTCCAATTAGGGTTTTTATGCAATCTTGTGCATCCAATAGGTGTGTTTGTGTCATTGGAGGAACATTTAGGTCATTTTCGTCCTCCCTAGCCTTATACTTGTCCAATTAGGGTTTTTATGCAATCTTGTGCATCCAATAGGTGTGTTTGTGTCATTGGACGAACATTTAGGTCATTTTCGTCCTCCCTAGGCTTATTCTTGTCCAATTAGGGTTTTTAACCAACCTTGTGCATCCAATAAGTTCATTTGTGTCATTAGATGAACATTTAGGTCATTTTCGTCCTCCCTAGGCTTATTCTTGTCCAATTAGGGTTTTTAACCAATCTTGTGCATCCAATAAGTTCATTTGTGTCATTGGATGAACATTTAGGTCATTTTCGTCCTCCCTAGGCTTATTCTTGTGCAATTAGGGTTTTCAACCAATCTTGTGCATCCAATAAGTTCATTTGTGTCATTGGACGAACATTTAGGTCATTTTCGTCCTCCCTAGGCTTATTCTTGTCCAATTAGGGTTTTTATGCAATCCTGTGCATCCAATAAGTTCATTTGTGTCATTGGACGAACATTTAGGTCATTTTCGTCCTCCCTAGGCTTATTCTTGTCCAATTAGGGTTTTTAACCAACCTTGTGCATCCAATAAGTTCATTTGTGTCATTGGTTGAACATTTAGGTCATTTTCGTCCTCCCTAGGCTTATTCTTGTCCAATTAGGGTTTTTAACCAACCTTGTGCATCCAATAAGTTCATTTGTGTCATTGGTGGATCATTTAGGTCATTTACGTCCTCCCTAGGCTTATTCTTGTCCAATTAGGGTTTTTAACCAATCTTGTGCATCCAATAAGTATATTTGTGTCATTGGATGAACATTTAGGTCATTTTCGTCCTCCCTAGGCTTATTCTTGTCCAATTAGGGTTTTTAACCAATCTTGTGCATCCAATAAGTTCATTTGTGTCATTGGATGAACATTTAGGTCATTTTCGTCCTCCCTAGGCTTATTCTTGTCCAATTAGGGTTTTTAACCAATCTTGTGCATCCAATAAGTTCATTTGTGTCATTGGATGAACATTTAGGTCATTTTCGTCCTCCCTAGGCTTATTCTGGTCCAATTAGGGTTTTTAACCAATCTTGTGCATCCAATAAGTTCATTTGTGTCATTGGATCAACATTTAGGTCATTTTCTTCCTCCCTAGGCTTATTCTTGTCCAATTAGGGTTTTTAACCAATCTTGAGCATCCAATAAGTTCATTTGTGACATTGGATGAACATTTAGGTCATTTTCGTCCTCCCTAGGCTTATTCTTGTCCAATTAGGGTTTTTAACCAATCTTGTGCATCCAATAAGTTCATTTGTGTCATTGGATGAACATTTAGGTCATTTTCGTCCTCCCTAGGCTTATTCTTGACCAATTAGGGTTTTTAAGCAATCTTGTGCATCCAATAAGTTCATTTGTGTCATTGGATGAACATTTAGGTCATTTTCGTCCTCCCTAGGCTTATTCTTGTCCAATTAGGGTTTCTAACAAATCTTTTGCATCCAATAGGTGTATTTGTGTCATTGGATGAACATTTAGGTCATTTTCGTCCTCCCTAGGCTTATTCTTGTCCAATTAGGGTTTATAAGCAATCTTGTGCATCCAATAAGTTCATTTGTGTCATTGGATGAACATTTAGGTCATTTTCGTCCTCCCTAGGCTTATTCTTGTCCAATTAAGGTTTTTAACCAATCTTGTGCATCCAATAGGTGTGTTTGTGTCATTGGATGAACATTTAGGTCATTTTCGTCCTCCATAGGCTTATTCTTGTCCAATTAGGGTTTTTAACCAATCTTGTGCATCCAATAAGTTCATTTGTGTCATTAGATGAACATTTAGGTCATTTTCGTCCTCCCTAGGCTTATTCTTGTCCAATTAGGGTTTTTAACCAATCTTGTGCATCCAATAAGTTCATTTGTGTCATTGGATGAACATTTAGGTCATTTTCATCCTCCCTAAGCTTATTCTTGTCCAATTAGGGTTTTTAACCAATCTTGTGCATCCAATAAGTTCATTTGTGTCATTGGATGAACATTTAGGTCACTTTCGTCCTCCCTTGTCTTATTCTTGTCCAATTAGGGTTTTTATGCAATCTTGTGCATCCAATAGGTGTGTCTGTGTCATTGGATGAACATTTAGGTCATTTTCGTCCTCCCTAGGCTTATTCTTGTCCAATTAGGGTTTTCAACCAATCTTGTGCATACAATAAGTTCATTTGTGTCATTAGATGAACATTTAGGTCATTTTCGTCCTCCCTAGGCTTATTCTTGTCCAATTAGGGTTTTTAACCAATCTTGTGCATCCATTAAGTTCATTTGTGTCATTGGATGAACATTTAGGTCATTTTCGTCCTCCCTAGTCTTATTCTTGTCCAATTAGGGTTTTTATGCAATCTTGTGCATCCAATAGGTGTGTTTGTGTCATTGGAGGAACATTTAGGTCATTTTCGTCCTCCCTAGTCTTATTCTTGTCCAATTAGGGTTTTTATGCAATCTTGTGCATCCAATAGGCGTGTTTGTCTCATTGGACGAACATTTAGGTCATTTTCGTCCTCCCTAGGCTTATTCTTGGCCAATTAGGGTTTTCAACCAATCTTGTGCATCCAATAAGTTCATTTGTGTCATTGGTGGAACATTTAAGTCATTTACGTCCTCCCTAGTCTTATTCTTGTCCAATTAGGGTTTTTATGCAATCTTTTGCATCCAATAGGTGTGTTTGTGTCATTGGATGAACATTTAGCTCCTTTTCGTCCTCCCTAGTCTTATTCTTGTCCAATTAGGGTTTTTATGCAATCTTGTGCATCCAATAGGTGTGTTTGTGTCATTGGACGAACATTTAGGTCATTTTCGTCCTCCCTAGGCTTATTCTTGTCCAATTAGGGTTTTTAACCAATCTTGTGCATCCAATAAGTTCATTTGTGTCATTAGATGAACATGTAGGTCATTTTCGTCCTCCCTAGGCTTATTCTTGTCCAATTAGGGTTTTTAACCAATCTTGTGCATCCAATAAGTTCATTTGTGTCATTGGATGAACATTTAGGTCATTTTCGTCCTCCCTAGTCTTATTCATGTCCAATTAGGGTTTTAAGAAATCTTGTGCATCGAATATGTGTGTTTGTTTCATTGGATGAACATTTAGGTCGTTTTCGTCCTCCCTATGCTTATTCTTGTCCAATTAGGGTTTTTAACCAATCTTGTGCATACAATAAGTTCATTTGTGTCATTGGATGAACATTTAGGTCATTTTCGTCCTCCCTAGTCTTATTCTTGTCCAATTAGGGTTTTATGCAATCTTGTGCATCCTATAGGTGTGTTTGTGTCATTGGACGAACATTTAGGTCATTTTCGTCCTCTCTATGCTTATTCTTGTCCAATTAAGGTTTTTAACCAACCTTGTGCATCCAATAAGTTCATTTGTGTCATTGGTTGAACATTTAGGTCATTTTCGTCCTCCCTAGGCTTATTCTTGTCCAATTAGGGTTTTTAACCAACCTTGTGCATCCAATAAGTCCATTTGTGTCATTGGAGGAACATTTAGGTCATTTTCGTCCTCCCTAGTCTTATTCTTGTCCAATTAGGGTTTTTATGCAATCTTGTGCATCCAATAGGTGTGTTTGTGTCATTGGACGAACGTTTAGGTCATATTCGTCCTCCCTATGCTTATTCTTGTCCAATTAGGGTTTTTAACCAATCTTGGGCATACAATAAGTTCATTTGTGTCATTGGATGAACATTTAGGTCATTTTCGTCCTCCCTAGGCTTATTCTTATCGAATTAGGGTTTTTAACCAATCTTGTGCATCCAATAAGTTCATTTGTGTCATTAGATGAACATTTAGGTCATTTCCGTCATCCCTAGTCTTATTCTTGTCCAATTAGGATTTTAAGCAATCTTGTGCATCGAATATGTGTGTTTGTTTCATTGGATGAACATTTAGGTCATTTTCGTCCTCCCTATGCTTATTCTTGTCCAATTAGGGTTTTTAACCAATCTTGTGCTTTCAATAAGTTCATTTGTGTCATTGGATGAACATTTAGGTCATTTTCGCCCTCCCTAGTCTTATTCTTGTCCAATTAGGGTTTTTATGCAATCTTGTGCATCCAATAGGTGTGTTTGTGTCATTGGACAAACATTTAGGTCATTTTCGTCCTCCCTAGGCTTATTCTTGTCCAATTAGGGTTTTTATCCAATCTTGTGGATCCAATAAGTTCATTTGTGTCATTGGATGATCATTTAGGTCATTTTCGTCCTCCCTAGGCTTATTCTTGTCCAATTAGAGTTTTTAACCAATCTTGTGCATCCAATAAGTTCATTTGTGTCATTGGATGAACATTTAGGTCATTTTCGTCCTCCCTAGTCTTATTCTTGTCCAATTAGGATTTTAAGCAATCCTGTGCATCGAATATGTGTGTTTGTTTCATTGGATGAACATTTAGGTCATTTTCGTCCTCTCTATGCTTATTCTTGTCCAATTAGGGTTTTTAACCAATCTTGGGCATACAATAAGTTCATTTGTGTCATTGGATGAACATTTAGGTCATTTTCGTCCTCCCTAGTCTTATTCTTGTCCAATTAGGGTTTTTATGCAATCTTGTGCATCCAATAGGTGTGTTTGTGTCATTGGAGGAACATTTAGGTCATTTTCGTCCTCCCTAGTCTTATTCTTGTCCAATTAGGGTTTTTATGCAATCTTGTGCATCCAATAGGTGTGTTTGTGTCAATGGACGAACGTTTAGGTCATATTCGTCCTCCCTATGCTTATTCTTGTCCAATTAGGGTTTTTAACCAATCTTGGGCATACAATAAGTTCATTTGTGTCATTGGATGAACATTTAGGTCATTTTCGTCCTCCCTAGGCTTATTCTTATCGAATTAGGGTTTTTAACCAATCTTGTGCATCCAATAAGTTCATTTGTGTCATTAGATGAACATTTAGGTCATTTTCGTCATCCCTAGTCTTATTCTTGTCCAATTAGGATTTTAAGCAATCTTGTGCATCGAATATGTGTGTTTGTTTCATTGGATGAACATTTAGGTCATTTTCGTCCTCCCTATGCTTATTCTTGTCCAATTAGGGTTTTTAACCAATCTTGTGCATACAATAAGTTCATTTGTGTCATTGGATGAACATTTAGGTCATTTTCGCCCTCCCTAGTCTTATTCTTGTCCAATTAGGGTTTTTATGCAATCTTGTGCATCCAATAGGTGTGTTTGTGTCATTGGACAAACATTTAGGTCATTTTCGTCCTCCCTAGCCTTATTCTTGTCCAATTAGGGTTTTTAACCAATCTTGTGCATCCAATAAGTTCATTTGTGTCATTAGATGAACATGTAGGTCATTTTCGTCCTCCCTAGGCTTATTCTTGTCCAATTAGGGTTTTTAACCAATCTTGTGCATCCAATAAGTTCATTTGTGTCATTGGATGAACATTTAGGTCATTTTCGTCCTCCCTAGTCTTATTCTTGTCCAATTAGGGTTTTAAGCAATCTTGTGCATCGAATATGTGTGTTTGTTTCATTGGATGAACATTTAGGTCGTTTTCGTCCTCCCTATGCTTATTCTTGTCCAATTAGGGTTTTTAACCAATCTTGTGCATACAATAAGTTCATTTGTGTCATTGGATGAACATTTAGATCATTTTCGTCCTCCCTAGTCTTATTCTTGTCCAATTAGGGTTTTATGCAATCTTGTGCATCCTATAGGTGTGTTTGTGTCATTGGACGAACATTTAGGTCATTTTCGTCCTCTCTATGCTTATTCTTGTCCAATTAAGGTTTTTAACCAACCTTGTGCATCCAATAAGTTCATCTGTGTCATTGGTTGAACATTTAGGTCATTTTCGTCCTCCCTAGGCTTATTCTTGTCCAATTAGGGTTTTTAACCAACCTTGTGCATCCAATAAGTCCATTTGTGTCATTGGAGGAACATTTAGGTCATTTTCATGCTCCCTAGTCTTATTCTTGTCCAATTAGGGTTTTTATGCAATCTTGTGCATCCAATAGGTGTGTTTGTCTCATTTGACGAACATTTAGGTCATTTTCGTCCTCCCTAGGCTTATTCTTGTCCAATTAGGGTTTTTAACCAATCTTGTGCATCCAATAAGTTCATTTGTGTCATTAGATGAACATGTAGGTCATTTTCGTCCTCCCTAGGCTTATTCTTGTCCAATTAGGGTTTTTAACCTATCTTGTGCATCCAATAAGTTCATTTGTGTCATTGGATGAACATTTAGGTCATTTTCGTCCTCCCTAGTCTTATTCTTGTCCAATTAGGATTTTAAGCAATCTTGTGCATCGAATATGTGTGTTTGTTTCATTGGATGAACATTTAGGTCATTTTCGTCCTCTCTATGCTTATTCTTGTCCAATTAGGGTTTTTAACCAATCTTGGGCATACAATAAGTTCATTTGTGTCATTGGATGAACATTTAGGTCATTTTCGTCCTCCTTAGTCTTATTCTTGTCCAATTAGGGTTTTTATGCAATCTTGTGCATCCAATAGGTGTGTTTGTGTCATTGGAGGAACATTTAGGTCATTTTCGTCCTCCCTAGTCTTATTCTTGTCCAATTAGGGTTTTTATGCAATCTTGTGCATCCAATAGGTGTGTTTGTGTCATTGGACGAACGTTTAGGTCATATTCGTCCTCCCTATGCTTATTCTTGTCCAATTAGGGTTTTTAACCAATCTTGGGCATACAAAAAGTTCATTTGTGTCATTGGATGAACATTTAGGTCATTTTCGTCCTCCCTAGGCTTATTCTTGTCCAATTAGGGTTTTTAACCAATCTTGTGCATCCAATAGGTGTGTTTGTGTCATTGGAGGAACATTTAGGTCATTTTCGTCCTCCCTAGTCTTATTCTTGTCCAATTAGGGTTTTATGCAATCTTGTGCATCCAATAGGTGTGTTTGTGTCATTGGACGAACATTTAGGTCATTTTCGTCCTCCCTAGGCTTATTCTTGTCCAATTAGGGTTTTTAACAAACCTTGTGCATCCAATAAGTTCATTTGTGTCTTTGGTTGAACATTTAGGTCATTTTCGTCCTCCCTAGGCTTATTCTTGTCCAATTAGGGTTTTTATCCAATCTTGTGGATCCAATAAGTTCATTTGTGTCATTGGATGATCATTTAGGTCATTTTCGTCCTCCCTAGGCTTATTCTTGTCCAATTAGAGTTTTTAACCAATCTTGTGCATCCAATAAGTTCATTTGTGTCATTGGATGAACATTTAGGTCATTTTCGTCCTCCCTAGTCTTATTCATGTCCAATTAGGATTTTAAGCAATCTTGTGCATCGAATATGTGTGTTTGTTTCATTGGATGAACATTTAGGTCATTTTCGTCCTCCCTAGGCATATTCTTATCCAATTAGGGTTTTTAACCAATCTTGTGCATCCAATAAGTTCATTTGTGTCATTAGATGAACATTTAGGTCATTTTCGTCCTCCCTAGGCTTATTCTTGTCCAATTAGGGTTTTTAACCAATCTTGTGCATCCAATAAGTTCATTTGTGTCATTGGATGAACATTTAGGTCATTTTCGTCCTCCCTTGTCTTATTCTTGTCCAATTAGGGTTTTAAGCAATCTTGTGCATCGAATATGTGTGTTTGTTTCATTGGATGAACATTTAGGTCGTTTTCGTTCTCCCTATGCTTATTCTTGTCCAATTAGGGTTTTTAACCAATCTTGTGCATACAATAAGTTCATTTGTGTCATTGGATGAACATTTAGATCATTTTCGTCCTCCCTAGTCTTATTCTTGTCCAATTAGGGTTTTATGCAATCTTGTGCATCCTATAGGTGTGTTTGTGTCATTGGACGAACATTTAGGTCATTTTCGTCCTCTCTATGCTTATTCTTGTCCAATTAAGGTTTTTAACCAACCTTGTGCATCCAATAAGTTCATTTGTGTCATTGGTTGAACATTTAGGTCATTTTCGTCCTCCCTAGGCTTATTCTTGTCCAATTAGGGTTTTTAACCAACCTTGTGCATCCAATAAGTCCATTTGTGTCATTGGAGGAACATTTAGGTCATTTTC
>JBBPBR010000134.1:129273-153883 GCA_037974775.1 Cicer pinnatifidum | reverse complement strand
TTGTCCAATTAGGGTTTTTATGCAATCTTGTGCATCCAATAGGTGTGTTTGTGTCATTGGACGAACGTTTAGGTCATATTCGTCCTCCCTAGGCTTATTCTTGTCCAATTAGGGTTTTTAACCAATCTTGTGCATCCAATAGGTGTGTTTGTGTCATTGGAGGAACATTTAGGTCATTTTCGTCCTCCCTAGTCTTATTCTTGTCCAATTAGGGTTTTATGCAATCTTGTGCATCCAATAGGTGTGTTTGTGTCATTGGACGAACATTTAGGTCATTTTCGTACTCCCTAGGCATATTCTTGTCCAATTAGGGTTTTTAACAAACCTTGTGCATCCAATAAGTTCATTTGTGTCTTTGGTTGAACATTTAGGTCATTTTCGTCCTCCCTAGGCTTATTCTTGTCCAATTAGGGTTTTTATCCAATCTTGTGGATCCAATAAGTTCATTTGTGTCATTGGATGATCATTTAGGTCATTTTCGTCCTCCCTAGGCTTATTCTTGTCCAATTAGAGTTTTTAACCAATCTTGTGCATCCAATAAGTTCATTTGTGTCATTGGATGAACATTTAGGTCATTTTCGTCCTCCCTAGTCTTATTCTTGTCCAATTAGGATTTTAAGCAATCTTGTGCATCGAATATGTGTGTTTGTTTCATTGGATGAACATTTAGGCCATTTTCGTCCTCCCTATGCTTATTCTTGTCCAATTAGGGTTTTTAACCAATCTTGGCCATACAATAAGTTCATTTGTGTCATTGGATGAACATTTAGGTCATTTTCGTCCTCCCTAGTCTTATTCTTGTCCAATTAGGGTTTTTATGCAATCTTGTGCATCCAATAGGTGTGTTTGTGTCATTGGAGGAACATTTAGGTCATTTTCGTCCTCCCTAGTCTTATTCTTGTCCAATTAGGGTTTTTATGCAATCTTGTGCATCCAATAGGTGTGTTTGTGTCATTGGACGAACGTTTAGGTCATATTCGTCCTCCCTAGGCTTATTCTTGTCCAATTAGGGTTTTTAACCAATCTTGTGCCTCCAATAGGTGTGTTTGTGTCATTGGAGGAACATTTAGGTCATTTTCGTCCTCCCTAGTCTTATTCTTGTCCAATTAGGGTTTTATGCAATCTTGTGCATCCAATAGGTGTGTTTGTGTCATTGGACGAACATTTAGGTCATTTTCGTCCTCCCTAGGCTTATTCTTGTCCAATTAGGGTTTTTAACAAACCTTGTGCATCTAATAAGTTCATTTGTGTCTTTGGTTGAACATTTAGGTCATTTTCGTCCTCCCTAGGCTTATTCTTGTCCAATTAGGGTTTTTATCCAATCTTGTGGATCCAATAAGTTCATTTGTGTCATTGGATGATCATTTAGGTCATTTTCGTCCTCCCTAGGCTTATTCTTGTCCAATTAGAGTTTTTAACCAATCTTGTGCATCCAATAAGTTCATTTGTGTCATTGGATGAACATTTAGGTCATTTTCGTCCTCCCTAGTCTTATTCTTGTCCAATTAGGATTTTAAGCAATCTTGTGCATCGAATATGTGTGTTTGTTTCATTGGATGAACATTTAGGTCATTTTCGTCCTCCCTAGGCTTATTCTTATCCAATTAGGGTTTTTAACCAATCTTGTGCATCCAATAAGTTCATTTGTGTCATTAGATGAACATTTAGGTCATTTTCGTCCTCCCTAGGCTTATTCTTGTCCAATTAGGGTTTTTATCCAATCTTGTGGATCCAATAAGTTCATTTGTGTCATTGGATGATCATTTAGGTCATTTTCGTCCTCCCTAGGCTTATTCTTGTCCAATTAGAGTTTTTAACCAATCTTGTGCATCCAATAAGTTCATTTGTGTCATTGGATGAACATTTAGGTCATTTTCGTCCTCCCTAGTCTTATTCTTGTCCAATTAGGATTTTAAGCAATCTTGTGCATCGAATATGTGTGTTTGTTTCATTGGATGAACATTTAGGCCATTTTCGTCCTCCCTATGCTTATTCTTGTCCAATTAGGGTTTTTAACCAATCTTGGGCATACAATAAGTTCATTTGTGTCATTGGATGAACATTTAGGTCATTTTCGTCCTCCCTAGTCTTATTCTTGTCCAATTAGGGTTTTTATGCAATCTTGTGCATCCAATAGGTGTGTTTGTGTCATTGGACGAACATTTAGGTCATTTTTGACCTCCCTAGACTTTTTCTTGTCCGATTAGGGTTTTTAACCAATCTTGTGCATTCAATAAGTTCATTTGTGTCATTGGATGAACATTTAGGTCATTTTCGTCCTCCCTAGTCTTATTCTTGTCCAATTAGGGTTTTATGCAATCTTGTGCATCCAATAGGTGTGTTTGTGTCATTGGACGAACATTTAGGTCATTTTCGTCCTCCCTAAGCTTATTCTTGTCCAATTAGGGTTTTTAACCAACCTTGTGCATCCAATAAGTTCATTTGTGTCATTGGTTTAACATTTAGGTCATTTTCATCCTCCCTAGGCTTATTCTTGTCCAATTAGGGTTTTTATCCAACCTTGTGCATCCAATAAGTTCATTTGTGTCATTGGAGGAACATTTAGGTCATTTTCGTCCTCCCTAGTCTTATTCTTGTCCAATTAGGGTTTTTATGCAATCTTGTGCATCCAATAGGTGTGTTTCTGTCATTGGACGAACATTTAGGTCATTTTCGTCGTCCCTAGGCTTATTCTTGTCCAATTAGGGTTTTTAACCAATCTTGTGCATCCAATAAGTTCATTTGTGTCATTGGATGAACATTTAGGTCATTTTCGTCCTCCCTAGTCTTATTCTTGTCCAATTAGGGTTTTAAGCAATCTTGTGCATCGAATATGTGTGTTTGTTTCATTGGATGAACATTTAGGTCGTTTTCGTCCTCCCTATGCTTATTCTTGTCCAATTAGGGTTTTTGACCAATCTTGTGCATACAATAAGTTCATTTGTGTCATTGGATGAACATTTAGGTCATTTTCGTCCTCCCTAGTCTTATTCTTGTCCAATTAGGGTTTTATGCAATCTTGTGCATCCTATAGGTGTGTTTGTGTCATTGGACGAACATTTAGGTCATTTTCGTCCTCTCTATGCTTATTCTTGTCCAATTAAGGTTTTTAACCAACCTTGTGCATCCAATAAGTTCATTTGTGTCATTGGTTGAACATTTAGGTCATTTTCGTCCTCCCTAGGCTTATTCTTGTCCAATTAGGGTTTTTAACCAACCTTGTGCATCCAATAAGTCCATTTGTGTCATTGGAGGAACATTTAGGTCATTTTCATGCTCCCTAGTCTTATTCTTGTCCAATTAGGGTTTTTATGCAATCTTGTGCATCCAATAGGTGTGTTTGTCTCATTTGACGAACATTTAGGTCATTTTCGTCCTCCCTAGGCTTATTCTTGTCCAATTAGGGTTTTTAACCAATCTTGTGCATCCAATAAGTTCATTTGTGTCATTAGATGAACATGTAGGTCATTTTCGTCCTCCCTAGGCTTATTCTTGTCCAATTAGGGTTTTTAACCTATCTTGTGCATCCAATAAGTTCATTTGTGTCATTGGATGAACATTTAGGTCATTTTCGTCCTCCCTAGTCTTATTCTTGTCCAATTAGGATTTTAAGCAATCTTGTGCATCGAATATGTGTGTTTGTTTCATTGGATGAACATTTAGGTCATTTTCGTCCTCTCTATGCTTATTCTTGTCCAATTAGGGTTTTTAACCAATCTTGGGCATACAATAAGTTCATTTGTGTCATTGGATGAACATTTAGGTCATTTTCGTCCTCCTTAGTCTTATTCTTGTCCAATTAGGGTTTTTATGCAATCTTGTGCATCCAATAGGTGTGTTTGTGTCATTGGAGGAACATTTAGGTCATTTTCGTCCTCCCTAGTCTTATTCTTGTCCAATTAGGGTTTTTATGCAATCTTGTGCATCCAATAGGTGTGTTTGTGTCATTGGACGAACGTTTAGGTCATATTCGTCCTCCCTATGCTTATTCTTGTCCAATTAGGGTTTTTAACCAATCTTGGGCATACAAAAAGTTCATTTGTGTCATTGGATGAACATTTAGGTCATTTTCGTCCTCCCTAGGCTTATTCTTGTCCAATTAGGGTTTTTAACCAATCTTGTGCATCCAATAGGTGTGTTTGTGTCATTGGAGGAACATTTAGGTCATTTTCGTCCTCCCTAGTCTTATTCTTGTCCAATTAGGGTTTTATGCAATCTTGTGCATCCAATAGGTGTGTTTGTGTCATTGGACGAACATTTAGGTCATTTTCGTCCTCCCTAGGCTTATTCTTGTCCAATTAGGGTTTTTAACAAACCTTGTGCATCCAATAAGTTCATTTGTGTCTTTGGTTGAACATTTAGGTCATTTTCGTCCTCCCTAGGCTTATTCTTGTCCAATTAGGGTTTTTATCCAATCTTGTGGATCCAATAAGTTCATTTGTGTCATTGGATGATCATTTAGGTCATTTTCGTCCTCCCTAGGCTTAT
Source organism: Cicer pinnatifidum (assembly GCA_037974775.1). Classification (NCBI taxonomy): domain Eukaryota; kingdom Viridiplantae; phylum Streptophyta; class Magnoliopsida; order Fabales; family Fabaceae; genus Cicer; species Cicer pinnatifidum. Next base: position 149,395 of record JBBPBR010000134.1, on the reverse strand, counting down.
TCTTGTCCAATTAGAGTTTTTAACCAATCTTGTGCATCCAATAAGTTCATTTGTGTCATTGGATGAACATTTAGGTCATTTTCGTCCTCCCTAGTCTTATTCATGTCCAATTAGGATTTTAAGCAATCTTGTGCATCGAATATGTGTGTTTGTTTCATTGGATGAACATTTAGGTCATTTTCGTCCTCCCTAGGCATATTCTTATCCAATTAGGGTTTTTAACCAATCTTGTGCATCCAATAAGTTCATTTGTGTCATTAGATGAACATTTAGGTCATTTTCGTCCTCCCTAGGCTTATTCTTGTCCAATTAGGGTTTTTAACCAATCTTGTGCATCCAATAAGTTCATTTGTGTCATTGGATGAACATTTAGGTCATTTTCGTCCTCCCTAGTCTTAATCTTGTCCAATTAGGGTTTTAAGCAATCTTGTGCATCGAATATGTGTGTTTGTTTCATTGGATGAACATTTAGGTCATTTTTGTCCTCCCTATGCTTATTCTTGTCCAATTAGGGTTTTTAACCAATCTTGTGCATACAATAAGTTCATTTGTGTCATTGGATGAACATTTAGGTCATTTTCGTCCTCCCTAGTCTTATTCTTGTCCAATTAGGGTTTTATGCAATCTTGTGCATCCAATAGGTGTGTTTGTGTCATTGGACGAACATTTAGGTCATTTTCGTCCTCCCTAAGCTTATTCTTGTCCAATTAGGGTTTTTAACCAACCTTGTGCATCCAATAAGTTCATTTGTGTCATTGGTTTAACATTTAGGTCATTTTCATCCTCCCTAGGCTTATTCTTGTCCAATTAGGGTTTTTAACCAACCTTGTGCATCCAATAAGTTCATTTGTGTCATTGGAGGAACATTTAGGTCATTTTCGTCCTCCCTAGTCTTATTCTTGTCCAATTAGGGTTTTTATGCAATCTTGTGCATCCAATAGGTGTGTTTGTGTCATTGGACGAACATTTAGGTCATTTTCGTCCTCCCTAGGCTTATTCTTGTAAAATTAGGGTTTTTAACCAACCTTGTGCATCCAATAAGTTCATTTGTGTCATTGGAGGAACATTTACGTCATTTTCGCCCTCCCTAGTCTTATTCTTGTCCAATTAGGGTTTTTATGCAATCTTGTGCATCCAATAGGTGTGTTTGTGTCATTGGACGAACATTTAGGTCATTTTCGTCCTCCCTAGGCTTAATCTTGTCCAATTAGGGTTTTTAACCAATCTTGTGCATCCAATAAGTTCATTTGTGTCATTAGATGAATATGTAGGTCATTTTCGTCCTCCCTAGGCTTATTCTTGTCCAATTAGGGTTTTTAACCAATCTTGTGCATCCAATAAGTTCATTTGTGTCATTGGATGAACATTTAGGTCATTTTCTTCCTCCCTAGTCTTATTCTTGTCCAACTAGGGTTTTAAGCAATCTTGTGCATCGAATATGTGTGTTTGTTTCATTGGATGAACATTTAGGTCGTTTTCGTCCTCCCTATGCTTATTCTTGTCCAATTAGGGTTTTTAACCAATCTTGTGCATACAATAAGTTCATTTGTGTCATTGGATGAACATTTAGGTCATTTTCGTCCTCCCTAGTCTTATTCTTGTCTAATTAGGGTTTTATGCAATCTTGTGCATCCTATAGGTGTGTTTGTGTCATTGGACGAACATTTAGGTCATTTTCGTCCTCTCTATGCTTATTCTTGTCCAATTAAGGTTTTTAACCAACCTTGTGCATCCAATAAGTTCATTTGTGTCATTGGTTGAACATTTAGGTCATTTTCGTCCTCCCTAGGCTTATTCTTGTCCAATTAGGGTTTTTAACCAACCTTGTGCATCCAATAAGTCCATTTGTGTCATTGGAGGAACAATTAGGTCATTTTCGTCCTCCCTAGTCTTATTCTTGTCCAATTAGGGTTTTTATGCAATCTTGTGCATCCAATAGGTGTGTTTGTCTCATTTGACGAACATTTAGGTCATTTTTGTCCTCCCTAGGCTTATTCTTGTCCAATTAGGGTTTTTAACCAATCTTGTGCATCCAATAAGTTCATTTGTGTCATTAGATGAACATGTAGGTCATTTTCGTCCTCCCTAGGCTTATTCTTGTCCAATTAGGGTTTTTAACCAATCTTGTGCATCCAATAAGTTCATTTGTGTCATTGGATGAACATTTAGGTCATTTTCGTCCTCCCTAGTCTTATTCTTGTCCAATTAGGATTTTAAGCAATCTTGTGCATCGAATATGTGTGTTTGTTTCATTGGATGAACATTTAGGTCATTTTCGTTCTCCCTATGCTTATTCTTGTCCAATTAGGGTTTTTAACCAATCTTGTGCATACAATAAGTTCATTTGTGTCATTGGATGAACATTTAGGTCATTTTCGTCCTCCCTAGTCTTATTCTTGTCCAATTAGGGTTTTTATGCAATCTTGTGCATCCAATAGGTGTGTTTGTGTCATTGGAGGAACATTTAGGTCATTTTCGTCCTCCCTAGTCTTATTCTTGTCGAATTAGGGTTTTTTATTCAATCTTGTGCATCCAATAGGTGTGTTTGTGTCATTGGAGGAACATTTAGGTCATTTTCGTCCTCCCTAGTCTTATTCTTGTCCAATTAGGGTTTTTATGCAATCTTGTGCATCCAATAGGTGTGTTTGTGTCATTGGTCGAACATTTAGGTCATTTTCATCCTCCCTAGGCTTATTCTTGTCCAATTAGGGTTTTTAACCAATCTTGTGCATACAATAAGTTCATTTGTGTCATTGGATGAACATTTAGGTCATTTTCGTCCTCCCTAGTCTTATTCTTGTCCAATTAGGGTTTTTATGCAATCTTGTGCATCCAATAGGTGTGTTTGTGTCATTGGAGGAACATTTAGGTCATTTTCGTCCTCCCTAGGCTTATTCTTGTCCAATTAGGGTTTTTAACCAATCTTGTGCATCCAATAGGTGTGTTTGTGTTATTGGATGAACATTTAGGTCATTTTCATCCTCCCTAGTCTTATTCTTGTCCAATTAGGGTTTTTATGCAATCTTGTGCATCCAATAGGTGTGTTTGTGTCATTGGAGGAACATTTAGGTCATTTTCGTCCTCCCTAGGCTTATTCTTGTCCAATTAGGGTTTTTAACCAATCTTGTGCATCGAATAAGTTCATTTGTGTCATTGGATGAACATTTAGGTCATTTTCGTCCTCCCTATGCTTATTCTTGTCCAATTAAGGTTTTTAACCAATCTTGTGCATCCAATAAGTTCATTTGTGTCATCGGATGAACATTTAGGTCATTTTCGTCCTCCCTAGTCTTATTCTTGTCCAATTAGGGTTTTTATGCAATCTTGTGCATCCAATAGGTGTGTTTGTGTCATTGGAGGAACATTTAGGTCATTTTCGTCCTCCCTAAGCTTATTCTTGTCTAATTAGGGTTTTTGACCAATCTTGTGCATCCAATAAGTTCATTTGTGTCATTGGATGAACATTTAGGTCATTTTCGTCCTCCCTAGTCTTATTCTTGTCCAATTAGGGTTTTTATGCAATCTTGTGCATCCAATAGGTGTGTTTGTGTCATTGGAGGAACATTTAGGTCATTTTCGTCCTCCCTAGTCTTATTCTTGTCCAATTAGGGTTTTTATGCAATCTTGTGCATCCAATAGGTGTGTTTGTGTCATTGGACAAACATTTAGGTCATATTCGTCCTCCCTAGGCTTATTCTTGTCCAATTAGGGTTTTTAACCAATCTTGTGCATCCAATAGGTGTGTTTGTGTCATTGGAGGAACATTTAGGTCATTTTCGTCCTCCCTAGTCTTATTCTTGTCCAATTAGGGTTTTATGCAATCTTGTGCATCCAATAGGTGTGTTTGTGTCATTGGACGAACATTTAGGTCATTTTCGTCCTCCCTAGGCTTATTCTTGTCCAATTAGGGTTTTTAACAAATCTTGTGCATCCAATAAGTTCATTTGTGTCATTGGTTGAACATTTAGGTCATTTTCGTCCTCCCTAGTCTTATTCTTGTCCAATTAGGGTTTTTATGCAATCTTGTGCATCCAATAGGTGTGTTTGTGTCATTGGACGGACATTTAGGTCATTTTCGTCCTCCCTAGGCTTATTCTTGTCCAATTAGGGTTTTTAACCAATCTTTTGCATCCAATAGGTGTGTTTGTGTCATTGGAGGAACATTTAGGTCATTTTCGTCCTCCCTAGTCTTATTCTTGTCCAATTAGGGTTTTTATGCAATCTTGTGCATCCAATAGGTGTGTTTGTGTCATTGGTCGAACATTTAGGTCATTTTCATCCTCCCTAGGCTTATTCTTTTCCAATTAGGGTTTTTAACCAATCTTGTGCATCCAATAAGTTCATTTGTGTCATTGGATGATCATTTAGGTCATTTTCGTCCTCCCTAGTCTTATTCTTGTCCAATTAGGGTTTTTATGCAATCTTGTGTATCCAACAGGTGTGTTTGTGTCATTGGAGGAACATTTAGGTCATTTTCGTCCTCCCTAGTCTTATTCTTGTCCAATTTGGGTTTTTATGCAATCTTGTGCATCCAATAGGTGTGTTTGTGTCATTGGATGAACATTTCGGTCATTTTCGTCCTCCCTATGCTTATTCTTGTCCAATTATGGTTTTTAACCATTCTTGTGCATCCAATAAATTCATTTGTGTCATCGGATGAACATTTAGGTCATTTTCGTCCTCCCTAGTCTTATTCTTGTCCCATTAGGGTTTTTATGCAATCTTGTGCATCCAATAGGTGTGTTTGTGTCATTGGACGAACATTTAGGTCATTTTCGTCCTCCCTAGGCTTATTCTTGTCCGATTAGGGTTTTTAACCAATCTTGTGCATTCAATATGTTCATTTCTGTCATTGGATGAACATTTAGGTCATTTTCGTCCTCCCTAGTCTTATTCTTGTCCAATTAGGGTTTTTATGCAATCTTGTGCATCCAATAGGTGTGTTTGTGTCATTGGAGGAACATTTAGGTCATTTTCGTCCTCCCTAGTCTTATTCTTGTCCAATTAGGGATTTTATGCAATCTTGTGCATCCAATAGGTGTGTTTGTGTCATTGGACGAACATTTAGGTCATTTTCGTCCTCCCTAGGCTTATTCTTTTCCAATTAGGGTTTTTAAACAATCTTGTGCTTCCAATAAGTTCATTTGTGTCATTGGATGAACATTTAAATCATTTTCGCCCTCCCTAGGCTTATTCTTGTCTAATTAGGGTTTTTAACCAATCTTGTGCATCCAATAAGTTCATTTGTGTCATTAGATGAACATTTAGGTCATTTTCGTCCTCCCTAGGCTTATTCTTGTCCAATTAGGGTTTTTAACCAATCTTGTGCATCCAATAAGTTCATTTGTGTCATTGGATGAACATTTAGGTCATTTTCGTCCTCCCAAGGCTTATTCTTGTCCAATTAGGGTTTTTAATCAATCTTGTGCACCCAATAAGTTCATTTGTGTCATAGGATGAACATTTAGGTCATTTTCGTCCTCCCTAGGCTTATTCTTGTCCAATTAGGGTTTTTAACCAATCTTGTGCATCCAAAAGTTCATTTGTGTCATTGGATGAACATTTAGGTCATTTTCGTCCTCCCTAGTCTTATTCTTGTCCAATTAGGGTTTTTATGCAATCTTGTGCATCCAGTAGGTGTGTTTGTGTCATTGGAGGAACATTTAGGTCATTTTCGTCCTCCCTAGTCTTATTCTTGTCCAATTAGGGTTTTAAGCAATCTTGTGCATCCAATATGTGGGTTTGTGTCATTGGATGAACATTTAGGTCATTTTCGTCCTCCCTATGCTTATTCTTCTCCAATTAGGGTTTTTAACCAATCTTGTGCATCCAATAAGTTCATTTGTGTCATTGGATGAACATTTAGGTCATTTTCGTCCTCCCTAGGCTTATTCTTGTCCAATTAGGGTTTTCAACCAATCTTGTGCATCCAATAAGTACATTTGTGTCATTAGATGAACATTTAGGTCATTTTCGTCCTCCCTAGGCTTATTCTTGTCCAATTAGGGTTTTTAACCAATCTTGTGCATCCAATAAGTTCATTTGTGTCATTGGATGAACATTTAGGTCATTTTCGTCCTCCCTAGTATTATTCTTGTCCAATTAGGGTTTTAAGCAATCTTGTGCATCAAATATGTGTGTTTGTTTCATTGGAGGAACATTTAGGTCATTTTCGTCCTCCCTATGCTTATTCTTGTCCAATTAGGGTTTTTAACCAATCTTGTGCATACAATAAGTTTATTTGTGTCATTGGATGAACATTTAGGTCATTTTCGTCCTCCCTAGTCTTATTCTTGTCCAATTAGGGTTTTTATGCAATCTTGTGCATCCAATAGGTGTGTTTGTGTCATTGGAGGAACATTTAGGTCATTTTCGTCCTCCCTAGTCTTATTCTTGTCGAATTAGGGTTTTTTATTCAATCTTGTGCATCCAATAGGTGTGTTTATGTCATTGGAGGAACATTTAGGTCATTTTCGTCCTCCCTAGTCTTATTCTTGTCGAATTAGGGTTTTTATGCAATCTTGTGCATCCAATAGGTGTGTTTGTGTCATTCGATGAACATTTAGGTCATTTTCGTCCTCCCTAGTCTTATTCTTGTCCAATTAGGGTTTTAAGCAATCTTATGCATCCAATATGTATGTTTGTGTCATTGGATGAACATTTAGGTGATTTTCGTCCTCCCTATGCTTATTCTTGTCCAATTAGGGTTTTTAACCAATCTTGTGCATACAATAAGTTCATTTGTGTCATTGGATGAACATTTAGGTCATTTTCGTCCTCCCTAGTCTTATTCTTGTCCAATTAGGGTTTTTATGCAATCTTGTGCATCCAATAGGTGTGTTTGTGTCATTGGAGGAACATTTAGGTCATTTTCGTCCTCCCTAGTCTTATTCTTGTCCAATTAGGGTTTTTAACCAATCTTGTGCATCCAATAAGTTCATTTGTGTCATTGGATGAACATTTGGGTCATTTTCGTCCTCCCTAGTCTTATTCTTGTCCAATTAGGGTTTTAAACCAATCTTGTGCATCCAATAAGTTCATTTGTGTCATTGGAGGAACATTTTGGTCATTTTCGTCCTCCCTAGTCTTATTCTTGTCCAATTAGGGTTTTTATGCAATCTTGTGCATCCAATAGGTGTGTTTGTGTCATTGGACGAACATTTTGGTCATTTTCGTCTTCCCTAGGCTTATTCTCGTCCAATTAGGGTTTTTAACCAATCTTGTGCATCCAATGGGTCTGTTTGTGTCATTGGAGGAACATTTAGGTCATTTTCGCCGTCCCTAGTCTTATTCTTGTCCAATTAGGGTTTTTATGCAATCTTGTGCATCCAATAGGTGTGTTTGTGTCATTGGAGGAACATTTAGGTCATTTTCGTCCTCCCTAGTCTTATTCTTGTCCAATTAGGGATTTTATTCAATCTTGTGCATCCAATAGGTGTGTTAGTGTCATTGGACGAACATTTAGGTCATTTTCGTCCTCTCTAGGCTTATTCTTGTGCAATTAGGGTTTTTAACCAACCTTGTGCATCCAATAAGTTCATTTGTGTCATTGGTTGAACATTTAGGTCATTTTCGTCCTCCCTAGGCTTATTCTTGTCCAATTAGGGTTTTTAACCAACCTTGTGCATCCAATAAGTTCATTTGTGTCATTGGAGGAACATTTAGGTCATTTTCGTCCTCCCTAGTCTTATTCTTGTCCAATTAGGGTTTTTATGCAATCTTGTGCATCCAATAGGTGTGTTTGTGTCATTGGACGAACATTTAGGTCATTTTCGTCCTCCCTAGGCTTATTCTTGACCGATTAGGGTTTTTAACCAATCTTGTGCATTCAATATGTTCATTTGTGTCATTGGATGAACATTTAGGTCATTTTCGTCCTCCCTAGTCTTATTCTTGTCCAATTAGGGTTTTTATGCAATCTTGTGCATCCAATAGGTGTGTTTGTGTCATTGGAGGAACATTTAGGTCATTTTCGTCCTCCCTAGGCTTATTCTTGTCCAATTAGGGTTTTTAACCAATCTTGTGCATCCAATAGGTGTGTTTGTGTTATTGGATGAACATTTAGGTCATTTTCATCCTCCCTAGTCTTATTCTTGTCCAATTAGGGTTTTTATGCAATCTTGTGCATCCAATAGGTGTGTTTGTGTCATTGGAGGAACATTTAGGTCATTTTCGTCCTCCCTAGGCTTATTCTTGTCCAATTAGGGTTTTTAACCAATCTTGTGCATCGAATAAGTTCATTTGTGTCATTGGATGAACATTTAGGTCATTTTCGTCCTCCCTAGTCTTATTCTTGTCCAATTAGGGTTTTTATGCAATCTTGTGCATCCAATAGGTGTGTTTGTGTCATTGGACGAACATTTAGGTCATTTTCGTCCTCCCTAGGCTTATTCTCGTCCGATTAGGGTTTTTAACCAATCTTGTGCATCAAAAAAGTTCATTTGTGTCATTGGATGAACATTTAGGTCATTTTCGTCCTCCCTAGTCTTATTCTTGTCCAATTAGGGTTTTAAGCTATCTTGTGCATCCAATATGTGGGTTTGTGTCATTGGACCAACATTTAGGTCATTTTCGTCCTCCCTATGCTTATTCTTGTCCAATTAGGGTTTTTAACCAATCTTGTGCATCCAATAAGTTCATTTGTGTCATTGGATGAACATTTAGGTCATTTTCGTCCTCCCTAGTCTTATTCTTGTCCAATTAGGATTTTAAGCAATCTTGTGCATCGAATATGTGTGTTTGTTTCATTGGATGAACATTTAGGTCATTTTCGTCCTCTCTATGCTTATTCTTGTCCAATTAGGGTTTTTAACCAATCTTGTGCATCCAATAAGTTCATTTGTGTCATTGGATGAACATTTAGGTCATTTTCGTCCTCCCTAGTCTTATTCTTGTCCAATTAGGGTTTTAAGCAATCTTGTGCATCCAATATGTGTGTTTGTGTCATTGGATGAACATTTAGGTCATTTTCGTCCTCCCTATGCTTATTCTTGTCCAATTAGGGTTTTTATGCAATCTTGTGCATCCAATAGGTTCGTTTGTGTCATTGGAAGAACATTTAGGTCATTTTCGTCCTCCCTAGTCTTATTCTTGTCCAATTAGGGTTTTTATGCAATCTTGTGCATCCAATAGGTGTGTTTGTGTCATTGGACGAACATTTAGGTCATTTTCGTCCTCCCTAGGCTTATTCTTGTCCAATTAGGGTTTTTAACCAATCTTGTGCATCCAATAAGTTCATTTGTGTCATTGGACGAACCTTTAGGTCATTTTCGTCATCCCTAGGCTTATTCTTGTCCAATTAGGGTTTTGTAACCAATCTTGTGTATCCAATATGTGTGTTTGTGTCATTGGATGAACATTTAGGTAATTTTCGTCCTCCCTATGCTTATTCTTGTCCAATTAGGGTTTTTAACCAATCTTGTGCATCCAATAAGTTCATTTGTGTCATTGGATGAACATTTAGGTCATTTTCGTCCTCCCTAGTCTTATTCTTGTCCAATTAGGGTTTTAAGCAATCTTGTGCATCCAATAGGTGTGTTTGTGTCATTGGAGGAACATTTAGGTCATTTTCATCCTCCCTAGTCTTATTCTTGTACAATTAGGATTTTTAACCAATCTTGTGTATACAATAAGTTCATTTGTGTCATTGGAGGAACATTAAGGTCATTTTCGTCCTCCCTAGTCTAATTCTTGTCCAATTAGGGTTTTTATGCAATCTTGTTCATCCAATAGGTGTGTTTGTGTCATTGGAGGAACATTTAGGTCATTTTCGTCCTCGCTAGTCTTATTCTTGTCCAATTAGGGTTTTTAACCAATCTTGTGTATACAATAAGTTCATTTGTGTCATTGGAGGAACATTTAGGTCATTTTCGTCCTCCCTAGTCTTATTCTTGTCCAATTAGGGTTTTTATGCAATCTTGTTCATCAAATAGGTGTGTTTGTGTCATTGGAGGAACATTTAGGTCATTTTCGTCCTCCCTAGTCTTATTCTTGTCCAATTAGGGTTTTTAACCAATCTTGTGCATCCAATAAGTTCATTTGTGTCATTGGATGAACATTTAGGTCATTTTCGTCCTCCTTAATCTTATTCTTGTCCAATTAGGATTTTAAGCAATCTTGTGCATCGAATATGTGTGTTTGTTTCATTGGACGAACATTTAGGTCATTTTCGTCCTCCCTATGCTTATTCTTGTCCAATTAGGGTTTTTAACCAATCTTGTGCATACAATAAGTTCATTTGTGTCATTGGATGAACATTTAGGTCATTTTCGTCCTCCCTAGTCTTATTCTTGTCCAATTAGGGTTTTTATGCAATCTTGTGCATCCAATAGGTGTGTTTGTGTCATTGGAGGAACATTTAGGTCATTTTCGTCCTCCCTAGTCTTATTCTTGTCCAATTAGGGTTTTTATGCAATCTTGTGCATCCAATAGGTGTGTTTGTGTCATTGAACAAACATTTAGGTCATATTCGTCCTCCCTAGGCTTATTCTTGTCCAATTAGGGTTTTTAACCAATCTTGTGCATCCAATAAGTTCATTTGTGTCATTGGATGAACATTTAGGTCATTTTCGTCCTCCCTAGTCTTATTCTTGTCCAATTAGGGTTTTTATGCAATATTGTGCATCAAATAGGTGTTTTGTGTCATTGGAGGAACATTTAGGTCATTTTCGTCCTCCCTAGTCTTATTCTTGTCCAATTAGGGTTTATATGCAATCTTGTGCATCCAATAGGTGTGTTTGTGTCATTGGACGAACATTTAGGTCATTTTCGTCCTCCCTAGGCTTATTCTTGTCCAATTAGGGTTTTTAACCAGTCTTGTGCATCCAATAAGTTCATTTGTGTCATTGGATGAACATTTAGGTCATTTTCGTCCTCCCTAGTCTTATTCTTGTCCAATTAGGATTTTAAGCAATCTTGTGCATCGAATATGTGTGTTTGTTTCATTGGATGAACATTTAGGTCATTTTCGTCCTCCCTATGCTTATTCTTGTCCAATTAGGGTTTTTAACCAATCTTGTGCATACAATAAGTTCATTTGTGTCATTGGATGAACATTTAGGTCATTTTCGCCCTCCCTAGTCTTATTCTTGTCCAATTAGGGTTTTTATGCAATCTTGTGCATCCAATAGGTGTGTTTGTGTCATTGGACGAACATTTAGGTCATTTTCGTCCTCCCTAGTCTTATTCTTGTCCAATTAGGGTTTTTAACCAATCTTGTGCATCCAATAAGTTCATTTGTGTCATTAGATGAACATGTAGGTCATTTTCGTCCTCCCTAGGCTTATTCTTGTCCAATTAGGGTTTTTAACCAATCTTGTGCATCCAATAAGTTCATTTGTGTCATTGGATGAACATTTAGGTCATTTTCGTCCTCCCTAGTCTTATTCTTGTCCAATTAGGGTTTTAAGCAATCTTGTGCATCGAATATGTGTGTTTGTTTCATTGGATGAACATTTAGGTCATTTTCGTCCTCCCTATGCTTATTCTTGTCCAATTAGGGTTTTTAACCAATCTTGTGCATACAATAAGTTCATTTGTGTCATTGGATGAACAATTAGGTCATTTTCGTCCTCCCTAGTCTTATTCTTGTCCAATTAGGGTTTTATGCAATCTTGTGCATCCAATAGGTGTGTTTGTGTCATTGGACGAACATTTAGGTCATTTTCGTCCTCCCTAAGCTTATTCTTGTCCAATTAGGGTTTTTAACCAACCTTGTGCATCCAATAAGTTCATTTGTGTCATTGGTTTAACATTTAGGTCATTTTCATCCTCCCTAGGCTTATTCTTGTCCAATTAGGGTTTTTAACCAACCTTGTGCATCCAATAAGTTCATTTGTGTCATTGGAGGAACATTTAGGTCATTTTCGTCCTCCCTAGTCTTATTCTTGTCCAATTAGGGTTTTTATGCAATCTTGTGCATCCAATAGGTGTTTTTGTGTCATTGGACGAACATTTAGGTCATTTTCGTCCTCCCTAGGCTTATTCTTGTCCAATTAGGGTTTTTAACCAACCTTGTGCATCCAATAAGTTCATTTGTGTCATTGGAGGAACATTTACGTCATTTTCGCCCTCCCTAGTCTTATTCTTGTCCAATTAGGGTTTTTATGCAATCTTGTGCATCCAATAGGTGTGTTTGTGTCATTGGACGAACATTTAGGTCATTTTCGTCCTCCCTAGGCTTATTCTTGTCCAATTAGGGTTTTTAACCAATATTGTGCATCCAATAAGTTCATTTGTGTCATTGGATGAACATTTAGGTCATTTACGTCCTCCCTAGGCTTATTCTTGTCCAATTAGGTTTTTTAACCAATCTTGTGCATCCAATAAGTTCATTTGTGTTATTGGAAGAACATTTAGGTCATTTTCGTCCTCCCTAGGCTTGTTCTTGTCCAATTAGGGTTTTTATGCAATCTTGTGCATCCAATAGGTGTGTTTGTGTCATTGGACGAACATTTAGGTCATTTTCGGCCTCCCTAGGCTTATTCTTGTCCAATTAGGGTTTTTAACCAACCTTGTGTATCCAATAAGTTCATTTGTGTCATTGGTGGAACATTTAGGTCATTTACGTCCTCCTTAGTCTTATTCTTGTCCAATTAGGGTTTTTATGCAATCTTGTGCATCCAATAGGTGTGTTTGTGTCATTGGAGGAACATTTAGGTCATTTTCGTCCTCCCTAGGCTTATTCTTGTCCAATTAGGGTTTTTAACCAATCTTGAGCATCCAATAAGTTCATTTGTGTCATTGGATGAACATTTAGGTCATTTTCGTCCTCCCTAGTCTTATTCTTGTAGAATTAGGGTTTTTATGCAATCTTGTGCATCCAATAGGTGTGTTTGTGTCATTGGACGAACATTTAGGTCATTTTCGGCCTCCCTAGGCTTATTCTTGTCCAATTAGGGTTTTTAACCAACCTTGTGTATCCAATAAGTTCATTTGTGTCATTGGTGGAACATTTAGGTCATTTACGTCCTCCTTAGTCTTATTCTTGTCCAATTAGGGTTTTTATGCAATCTTGTGCATCCAATAGGTGTGTTTGTGTCATTGGAGGAACATTTAGGTCATTTTCGTCCTCCCTAGGCTTATTCTTGTCCAATTAGGGTTTTTAACCAATCTTGAGCATCCAATAAGTTCATTTGTGTCATTGGATGAACATTTAGGTCATTTTCGTCCTCCCTAGGCTTATTCTTGTCCAATTAGAGTTTTTAACCAATCTTGTGCATCCAATAAGTTCATTTGTGTCATTGGATGAACATTTAGGTCATTTTCGTCCTCCCTAGTCTTATTCTTGTCCAATTAGGATTTTAAACAATCTTGTGCATCGAATATGTGTGTTTGTTTCATTGGATGAACATTTAGGTCATTTTCGTCCTCCCTAGGCTTATTCTTATCCAATTAGGGTTTTTAACCAATCTTGTGCATCCAATAAGTTCATTTGTGTCATTAGATGAACATTTAGGTCATTTTCGTCCTCCCTAGTCTTATTCTTGTCCAATTAGGGTTTTATGCAATCTTGTGCATCCAATAGGTGTGTTTGTGTCATTGGACGAACATTTAGGTCATTTTCGTCCTCCCTAGTCTTATTCTTGTCCAATTAGGGTTTTAAGCAATCTTGTGCATCGAATATGTGTGTTTGTTTCATTGGATGAACATTTAGGTCATTTTCGTCCTCCCTAGTCTTATTCTTGTCCAATTAGGGTTTTATGCAATCTTGTGCATCCAATAGGTGTGTTTGTGTCATTGGACGAACATTTAGGTCATTTTCGTCCTCCCTAGGCTTATTCTTGTCCAATTAGGGTTTTTAACCAACCTTGTGCATCCAATAACTTCATTTGTGTCATTGGTTGAACATTTAGGTCATTTTCGTCCTCCCTAGGCTTATTCTTGTCGAATTAGGGTTTTTAACCAATCTTGTGGATCCAATAAGTTCATTTGTGTCATTGGATGAACATTTAGGTCATTTTCGTCCTCCCTAGTCTTATTCTTGTCCAATAAGGGTTTTTATGCAATCTTGTGCATCCAATAAGTTCATTTGTGTCATTGGATGAACATTTAGGTCATTTTCGTCCTCCCTAGTCTTATTCTTGTCCAATTAGGATTTTAAGCAATCTTGTGCATCGAATATGTGTGTTTGTTTCATTGGATGAACATTTAGGTCATTTTCGTCCTCCCTAGGCTTATTCTTGTCCAATTAGGGTTTTTAACCAATCTTGTGCATCCAATAAGTTCATTTGTGCCATTGGATGAACATTTAGGTCATTTCCGTCCTCCGTAGTCTTATTTTCGTCCTCCCTAGGCTTATTCTTGTCCAATTAGGGTTTTTAACCAACCTTGTGCATCCAATAAGTTCATTTGTGTCATTGGAGGAACATTTAGGTCATTTTCGTCCTCCCTAGTCTTATTCTTGTCCAATTAGGGTTTTTATGCAATCTTGTGCATCCAATAGGTGTGTTTGTGTCATTGGACAAACATTTAGGTCATTTTCGTCCTCCCTAGTCTTATTCTTGTCGAATTAGGGTTTTTATGCAATCTTTTGCATCCAATAGGTGTGTTTGTGTCATTGGAGGAACATTTAGGTCATTTTCGTCCTCCCTAGTCTTATTCTTGTCCAATTAGGGTTTTTATGCAATCTTGTGCATCCAATAGGTGTGTTTGTGTCATTGGACGAACATTTAGGTCATTTTCGTCCTCCCTAGGCTTATTCATGTCCAATTAGGGTATTTATCCAATCTTGTGCATCCAATAAGTTCATTTGTGTCATTGGATGAACATTTAGGTCATTTTCGTCCTCCCTAGGCTTATTCTTGTCCAATTAGGGTTTTTAACCAATCTTGTGCATCCAATGAAGTTCATTTGTGTCATTGGATGAACATTTAGGTCATTTTCGTCCTCTCTAGGCTTATTCTTGTCCAATTAGGGTTTTTTACCAATCTTGTGCATCCAATAAGTTCATTTGTGTTATTGGATGAACATTTAGGTCATTTTCGTCCTCCCTAGGCTTATTCTTGTCCAATTAGGGTTTTTAACCAATCTTGTGCATCCAATAAGTTCATTTGTGTCATTGGATGAACATTTAGGTCATTTTCGTCCTCCATAGTCTTATTCTTGTCTAATTAGGGTTTTAAGCAATCTTGTGCATCCAATATGTGTGTTTGTATCATTGGACGAACATTTAGGACATTTTCGTCCTCCCTAGGCTTATTCTTGTCCAATTAGGGTTTTTAACCAATCTTGTGCATCCAATAAGTTCATTTGTGTCATTGGATGAACATTTAGGTCATTTTCGTCCTCCCTAGGCTTATTCTTGTCCAATTAGGGTTTTTAACCAACCTTGTGCATCCAATAAGTTCATTTGTGTCATTGGAGGAACATTTAGGTCATTTTCGTCCTCCCTAGTCTTATTCTTGTCCAATTAGGGTTTTTATGCAATCTTGTGCATCCAATAGGTATGTTTGTGTAATTGGACGAACATTTAGGTCATTTTCGTCCTCCCTAGGCTTATTCTTGTCCAATTAGAGTTTTTAACCAATCTGGTGCATCCAATAAGTTCATTTGTGTCATTGGATGAACATTTAGGTCATTTTCGTCCTCCCTATGGTTATTCTTGTCCAATTAGGGTTTTAAGCAATCTTGTGCATCCAATACGTGTGTTTGTGTCATTGGATGAACATTTAGGTCATTTTCGTCCTCCCTAGTCTTATTCTTGTCCAATTAGGGTTTTTAACCAATCTTGTGCATCCAATAAGTTCATTTGTGTCATTGGATGAACATTTAGGTCATTTTCGTCCTCCTAAGGCTTATTCTTGTCCAATTAGGGTTTTTAACCAATCTTGTGCATCCAATAAGTTCATTTGTGTCATTGGATGAACATTTAGGTCATTTTCGTCCTCCCAAGGCTTATTCTTGTCCAATTAGGGTTTTCAACCAATCTTGTGCATCCAATAAGTTCATTTGTGTCATTGGATGAACATTTAGGTCATTTTCGTCCTCCCTAGGCTTATTCTTGTCCAATTAGGGTTTTTAACTAATCTTGTGCATCCAATAAGTTCATTTGTGTCATTGGATGAACATTTAGGTCATTTTCGTCCTCCCTAGGCTTGTTCTTGTCTAATTAGGGTTTTTAACCAATCTTGTGCATCCAATAAGTTCATTTGTGTCATTGGATGAACATTTCGGTCATTTTCGTCCTCCCTAGGCTTATTCTTGTCCAATTAGGGTTTTTAACCAATCTTGTGCATCCAATAAGTTCATTTGTGTCATTCGATGAACATTTAGGTCATTTTCGTCCTCCCTAGTCTTATTCTTGTCCAATTAGGGTTTTAAGCAATCTTGTGCATCCAATAGGTGTGTTTGTGTCATTGGACGAACATTTAGGTCATTTTCGTCCTCCCTAGTCTTATTCTTGTCCAATTAGGGTTTTTATGCAATCTTGTGCATCCAATAGGTGTGTTTGTGTCATTGGACGGACATTTAGGTCATTTTCGTCCTCCCTAGTCTTATTCTTGTCCAATTAGGGATTTTATTCAATCTTGTGCATCCAATAGGTGTGTTTGTGTCATTGGACGAACATTTAGGTCATTTTCGTCCTCTCTAGGCTTATTCGTGTGCAATTAGGGTTTTTAACCAACCTTGTGCATCCAATAAGTTCATTTGTGTCATTGGAGGAACATTTAGGTCATTTTCGTCCTCCCTAGGCTTATTCTTGTCCAATTAGGGTTTTTAACCAACCTTGTGCATCCAATAAGTTCATTTGTGTCATTGGAGGAACATTTAGGTCATTTTCGTCCTCCCTAGTCTTATTCTTGTCCAATTAGGGTTTTTATGCAATCTTGTGCATCCAGTAGGTGTGTTTGTGTCATTGGAGGAACATTTAGGTCATTTTCGTCCTCCCTAGTCTTATTCTTGTCCAATTAGGGATTTTATTCAATCTTGTGCATCCAATAGGTGTGTTTGTGTCATTGGACGAACATTTAGGTCATTTTCGTCCTCTCTAGGCTTATTCTTGTGCAATTACGGTTTTTAAGCAACCTTGTTCATCCAATAAGTTTATTTGTGTCATTGGTTGAACATTTAGGTCATTTTCGTACTCCCTAGGCTTATTCTTGTCCAATTAGGGTTTTTAACCAACCTTGTGCATCCAATAAGTTCATTTGTGTCATTGGAGGAACATTTAGGTCATTTTCGTCCTCCCTAGTCTTATTCTTGTCCAATTAGGGTTTTTATGCAATCTTGTGCATCCAATAGGTGTGTTTGTGTCATTGGACGAACATTTAGGTCATTTTCGTCCTCCATAGGCTTATTCTTGTCCAATTATGGTTTTTAACCAACCTTGTGCATCCAATAAGTTCATTTGTGTCATTGGTTGAACATTTAGGTCATTTTCGTCCTCCGTAGGCATATTCTTGTCCAATTAGGGTTTTTAACCAATCTTGTGCGTCCAATAAGTTCATTTGTGTCATTGCATGAACATTTAGGTCATTTTCGTCCTCCATAGGCTTATTCTTGTCCAATTAGGGTTTTCAACCAATCTTGTGCATCCAATAAGTTCATTTGTGTCATTGGATGAACATTTAGGTCATTTTCGTCCTCCCTAGGCTTATTCATGTCCAATTAGGGTTTTTAACCAACCTTGTGCATCCAATAAGTTCATTTGTGTCATTGGTTGAACATTTAGGTCATTTTCGTCCTCCCTAGGCTTATTCTTGTCCAATTAGGGTTTTTAACCAACCTTGTGCATCCAATAAGTTCATTTGTGTCATTGGAGGAACATTTAGGTCATTTTCGTCCTCCCTAGGCTTATTTTTGTCCAATTAGGGTTTTATGCAATCTTGTGCATCCAACAGGTGTGTTTGTGTCATTGGACGAACATTTAGGTCATTGTCGTCCTTCCTAGGCTTATTCTTGTCCAATTAGGGTTTTTAACAAACCTTGTGCATCCAATAAGTTCATTTGTGTAATTGGTTGAACATTTAGGACATTCTCGTCCTCCCTAGACTTAATCTTGTCCACTTAGAGTTTGTAACCAACCTTGTGCATCCAATAAGTTCATTTGTGACATTGGAGGAACATTTAGGTCATTTTTGTCTTCCCTAGTCTTATTCTTGTCCAATTAGGGTTTTTATGCAATCTTGTGCATCCAATAGGTGTGTTTTGTCATTGGACGAACATTTAGGTCATTTTCGTCGTCCCTAGCCTTATTCTTGTCCAATTAGGGTTTTTAACCAACCTTGTGCATCCAATAAGTTCATTTGTGTCATTGGATGAACATTTAGGTCATTTTCGTCCTCCCTAGGCTTATTCTTGTCCAATTAGGGTTTTTAACCAATCTTGTGCATCCAATAGGTGTGTTTGTGTCATTGGAGGAACATTTAGGTCATTTTCGTCCTCCCTAGTCTTATTCTTGTCCAATTAGGGTTTTTATGCAATCTTGTGCATCCAATAGGTGTGTTTGTGTCATTGGACGAACATTTAGGTCATTTTCGTCCTCACTAGGCTTATTCTTGTCCAATTAGGGTTTTTAACCAACCTTGTGCGTCCAATAAGTTCATTTGTGTCATTGGTTGAACATTTAGGTCATTTTCGTCCTCCCTAGGCTTATTCTTGTCGAATTAGGGTTTTTAACCAATCTTGTGGATCCAATAAGTTCATTTGTGTCATTGGATGAACATTTAGGTCATTTTCGTCCTCCCTAGTCTTATTCTTGTCCAATAAGGGTTTTTATGCAATCTTGTGCATCCAATAAGTTCATTTGTGTCATTGGATGAACATTTAGGTCATTTTCGTCCTCCCTAGTCTTATTCTTGTCCAATTAGGATTTTAAGCAATCTTGTGCATCGAATATGTGTGTTTGTTTCATTGGATGAACATTTAGGTCATTTTCGTCCTCCCTAGGCTTATTCTTGTCCAATTAGGGTTTTTAACCAATCTTGTGCATCCAATAAGTTCATTTGTGCCATTGGATGAACATTTAGGTCATTTCCGTCCTCCGTAGTCTTATTTTCGTCCTCCCTAGGCTTATTCTTGTCCAATTAGGGTTTTTAACCAACCTTGTGCATCCAATAAGTTCATTTGTGTCATTGGAGGAACATTTAGGTCATTTTCGTCCTCCCTAGTCTTATTCTTGTCCAATTAGGGTTTTTATGCAATCTTGTGCATCCAATAGGTGTGTTTGTGTCATTGGACAAACATTTAGGTCATTTTCGTCCTCCCTAGGCTTATTCTTGTCCAATTAGAGTATTTAACCAATCATGTGCATCCAATAAGTTGATTTGTGTCATTGGATGAACATTTAGGTCATTTTCGTCCTCCCTAGGCTTATTCTTGTCCAATTTGGGTTTTTCACCAATCTTGTGCATCCAATAAGTTCATTTGTGTCATTGGATGAAGATTTAGGTCATTTTCTGCTTCCCTAGGCTTATACTTGTCCAATTAGGGTTTTTAACCAATCTTGTGCATCCAATAGGTGAGTTTGTGTCATTGGATAAACATTTATGTGATTTTCGTCCTCCCTAGTCTTATTCTTGTCCAATTAGGGTTTTTATGTAATCTTGTGCATCCAATAGGTGTGTTTGTGTCATTGGACGAACATTTAGGTCATTTTCGTCCTCCCTAGGCTTATTCTTGTCCAATTAGGGTTTTTAACCAATCTTGTTCATCCAATAAGTTCATTTGTGTCATTAGACGAACATTTAGGTCATTTTCGTCCTCCCTAGGCTTATTCTTGTCCAATTAGGGTTTTTAACCAATCAGGTGCATCCAATAAGTTGATTTGTGTCATTAGATGAACATTTAGGTCATTTTCGTCCTCCCTAGGCTTATTCTTGTCCAATTAGGGTTTTTAACAAATCTTGTGCATCCAATAAGTTCAGTTGTGTCATTGGATGAACATTTAGGTCATTTTCGTCCTCCCTAGGCTTATTCTTGTCCAATTAGGGTTTTTAGCCAATCTTGTGCATCCAATAAGTTCATTTGTGTGATTGGAGGGACATTTAGGTCATGTTCGTCCTCCCTAGGCTTATTCTTGTCCAATTAGGGTTTTTAACCAACCTTGTGCATCCAATAAGTTCATTTGTGTCATTGGTTGAACATTTAGGTCATTTTCGTCCTCCCTAGGCTTATTCTTGTC
>JBBPBR010000134.1:23435-118495 GCA_037974775.1 Cicer pinnatifidum | reverse complement strand
TATTCTTATCCAATTAGGGTTTTTAACCAATCTTGTGCATCCAATAAGTTCATTTGTGTCATTAGATGAACATTTAGGTCATTTTCGTCCTCCCTAGGCTTATTCTTGTCCAATTAGGGTTTTTAACCAATCTTGTGCATCCAATAAGTTCATTTGTGTCATTGGATGAACATTTAGGTCATTTTCGTCCTCCCTAGTCTTATTCTTGTCCAATTAGGGTTTTAAGCAATCTTGTGCATCGAATATGTGTGTTTGTTTCATTGGATGAACATTTAGGTCATTTTCGTCCTCCATATGCTTATTCTTGTCCAATTAGGGTTTTTAACCAATCTTGTGCATACAATAAGTACATTTGTGTCATTGGATGAACAATTAGGTCATTTTCGTCCTCCCTAGTCTTATTCTTGTCCAATTAGGGTTTTATGCAATCTTGTGCAACCAATAGGTGTGTTTGTGTCATTGGACGAACATTTAGGTCATTTTCGTCCTCCCTAAGCTTATTCTTGTCCAATTAGGGTTTTTAACCAACCTTGTGCATCCAATAAGTTCATTTGTGTCATTGGTTTAACATTTAGGTCATTTTCATCCTCCCTAGGCTTATTCTTGTCCAATTAGGGTTTTTAACCAACCTTGTGCATCCAATAAGTTCATTTGTGTCATTGGAGGAACATTTAGGTCATTTTCGTCCTCCCTAGTCTTATTCTTGTCCAATTAGGGTTTTTATGCAATCTTGTGCATCCAATAGGTGAGTTTGTGTCATTGGACGAACATTTAGGTCATTTTCGTCCTCCCTAGGCTTATTCTTGTCCAATTAGGGTTTTTAACCAACCTTGTGCATCAAATAAGTTCATTTGTGTCATTGGAGGAACATTTACGTCATTTTCGCCCTCCCTAGTCTTATTCTTGTCCAATTAGGGTTTTTATGCAATCTTGTGCATCCAATAGGTGTGTTTGTGTCATTGGACGAACATTTAGGTCATTTTCGTCCTCCCTAGGCTTATTCTTGTCCAATTAGGGTTTTTAACCAATCTTGTGCATCCAATAAGTTCATTTGTGTCATTAGATGAACATGTAGGTCATTTTCGTCCTCCCTAGGCTTATTCTTGTCCAATTAGGGTTTTTATCCAATCTTGTGCATCCAATAAGTTCATTTGTGTCATTGGATGAACATTTAGGTCATTTTCGTCCTCCCTAGTCTTATTCTTGTCCAATTAGGGTTTTAAGCAATCTTGTGCATCGAATATGTGTGTTTGTTTCATTGGATGAACATTTAGGTCATTTTCGTCCTCCCTATGCTTATTCTTGTCCAATTAGGGTTTTTAACCAATCTTGTGCATACAATAAGTTCATTTGTGTCATTGGATGAACAATTAGGTCATTTTCGTCCTCCCTAGTCTTATTCTTGTCCAATTAGGGTTTTATGCAATCTTGTGCATCCAATAGGTGTGTTTGTGTCATTGGACGAACATTTAGGTCATTTTCGTCCTCCCTAAGCTTATTCTTGTCCAATTAGGGTTTTTAACCAACCTTGTGCATCCAATAAGTTCATTTGTGTCATTGGTTTAACATTTAGGTCATTTTCATCCTCCCTAGGCTTATTCTTGTCCAATTAGGGTTTTTAACCAACCTTGTGCATCCAATAAGTTCATTTGTGTCATTGGAGGAACATTTAGGTCATTTTCGTCCTCCCTAGTCTTATTCTTGTCCAATTAGGGTTTTTATGCAATCTTGTGCATCCAATAGGTGTTTTTGTGTCATTGGACGAACATTTAGGTCATTTTCGTCCTCCCTAGGCTTATTCTTGTCCAATTAGGGTTTTTAACCAACCTTGTGCATCCAATAAGTTCATTTGTGTCATTGGAGGAACATTTACGTCATTTTCGCCCTCCCTAGTCTTATTCTTGTCCAATTAGGGTTTTTATGCAATCTTGTGCATCCAATAGGTGTGTTTGTGTCATTGGACGAACATTTAGGTCATTTTCGTCCTCCCTAGGCTTATTCTTGTCCAATTAGGGTTTTTAACCAATCTTGTGCATCCAATAAGTTCATTTGTGTCATTAGATGAACATGTAGGTCATTTTCGTCCTCCCTAGGCTTATTCTTGTCCAATTAGGGTTTTTAACCAATCTTGTGCATCCAATAAGTTCATTTGTGTCATTGGATGAACATTTAGGTCATTTTCGTCCTCCCTAGTCTTATTCATGTCCAATTAGGGTTTTAAGCAATCTTGTGCATCGAATATGTGTGTTTGTTTCATTGGATGAACATTTAGGTCGTTTTCGTCCTCCCTATGCTTATTCTTGTCCAATTAGGGTTTTTGACCAATCTTGTGCATACAATAAGTTCATTTGTGTCATTGGATGAACATTTAGGTCATTTTCGTCCTCCCTAGTCTTATTCTTGTCCAATTAGGGTTTTATGCAATCTTGTGCATCCTATAGGTGTGTTTGTGTCATTGGACGAACATTTAGGTCATTTTCGTCCTCTCTATGCTTATTCTTGTCCAATTAAGGTTTTTAACCAACCTTGTGCATCCAATAAGTTCATTTGTGTCATTGGTTGAACATTTAGGTCATTTTCGTCCTCCCTAGGCTTATTCTTGTCCAATTAGGGTTTTTAACCAACCTTGTGCATCCAATAAGTCCATTTGTGTCATTGGAGGAACATTTAGGTCATTTTCATGCTCCCTAGTCTTATTCTTGTCCAATTAGGGTTTTTATGCAATCTTGTGCATCCAATAGGTGTGTTTGTCTCATTTGACGAACATTTAGGTCATTTTCGTCCTCCCTAGGCTTATTCTTGTCCAATTAGGGTTTTTAACCAATCTTGTGCATCCAATAAGTTCATTTGTGTCATTAGATGAACATGTAGGTCATTTTCGTCCTCCCTAGGCTTATTCTTGTCCAATTAGGGTTTTTAACCTATCTTGTGCATCCAATAAGTTCATTTGTGTCATTGGATGAACATTTAGGTCATTTTCGTCCTCCCTAGTCTTATTCTTGTCCAATTAGGATTTTAAGCAATCTTGTGCATCGAATATGTGTGTTTGTTTCATTGGATGAACATTTAGGTCATTTTCGTCCTCTCTATGCTTATTCTTGTCCAATTAGGGTTTTTAACCAATCTTGGGCATACAATAAGTTCATTTGTGTCATTGGATGAACATTTAGGTCATTTTCGTCCTCCTTAGTCTTATTCTTGTCCAATTAGGGTTTTTATGCAATCTTGTGCATCCAATAGGTGTGTTTGTGTCATTGGAGGAACATTTAGGTCATTTTCGTCCTCCCTAGTCTTATTCTTGTCCAATTAGGGTTTTTATGCAATCTTGTGCATCCAATAGGTGTGTTTGTGTCATTGGACGAACGTTTAGGTCATATTCGTCCTCCCTATGCTTATTCTTGTCCAATTAGGGTTTTTAACCAATCTTGGGCATACAAAAAGTTCATTTGTGTCATTGGATGAACATTTAGGTCATTTTCGTCCTCCCTAGGCTTATTCTTGTCCAATTAGGGTTTTTAACCAATCTTGTGCATCCAATAGGTGTGTTTGTGTCATTGGAGGAACATTTAGGTCATTTTCGTCCTCCCTAGTCTTATTCTTGTCCAATTAGGGTTTTATGCAATCTTGTGCATCCAATAGGTGTGTTTGTGTCATTGGACGAACATTTAGGTCATTTTCGTCCTCCCTAGGCTTATTCTTGTCCAATTAGGGTTTTTAACAAACCTTGTGCATCCAATAAGTTCATTTGTGTCTTTGGTTGAACATTTAGGTCATTTTCGTCCTCCCTAGGCTTATTCTTGTCCAATTAGGGTTTTTATCCAATCTTGTGGATCCAATAAGTTCATTTGTGTCATTGGATGATCATTTAGGTCATTTTCGTCCTCCCTAGGCTTATTCTTGTCCAATTAGAGTTTTTAACCAATCTTGTGCATCCAATAAGTTCATTTGTGTCATTGGATGAACATTTAGGTCATTTTCGTCCTCCCTAGTCTTATTCTTGTCCAATTAGGATTTTAAGCAATCTTGTGCATCCAATATGTGTGTTTGTGTCATTGGATGAACATTTAGGTCATTTTCGTCCTCCCTAGGCTTATTCTTGTCCAATTAGGGTTTTTAACCAATCTTGTGCATCCAATAAGTTCATTTGTGTCATTGGACGAACATTTAGGTCATTTTCGTCCTCCCTAGGCTTATTCTTGTCCAATAAGGGTTTTTATGCAATCTTGTGCATCCAATAGGTGTGTTTGTGTCATTGGACGAACATTTAGGTCATTTTCGTCCTCCCTAGGCTTATTCTTGTCCAATTAGGGTTTTTAACCAATCTTGTGCATCCAATAAGTTCATTTGTGTCATTGGATGAACATTTAGGTCATTTTCGTCCTCCCTAGTCTTATTCTTGTCCAATTAGGGTTTTTAACCAACCTTGTGCAATCAATTAGTTCATTTGTGTCATTGGTGGAACATTTAGGTCATTTACGTCCTCCCTAGTCTTATTCTTGTCCAATTAGGGTTTTTATGCAATCTTGTGCATCCAATAGGTGTGTTTGTGTCATTGGAGGAACATTTAGGTCATTTTCGTCCTCCCTAGTCTTATTCTAGTCGAATTAGGGTTTTTATGCAATCTTGTGCATCCAATAGGTGTGTTTGTGTCATTGGAGGAACATTTAGGTCATTTTCGTCCTCCCTAGTCTTATTCTTGTCCAATTAGGGTTTTTATGCAATCTTGTGCATCCAATAGGTGTGTTTGTGTCATTGGACGAACATTTAGGTCATTTTCGTCCTCCCTAGGCTTATTCTTGTCCAATTAGGGTTTTTAACCAATCTTGTGCATCCAATAAGTTCATTTGTGTCATTGGATGAACATTTAGGTAATTTTCGTCGTCCTTAGTCTTATTCTTGTCGAATTAGGTTTTTATGCAATCTTGTGCATCCAATAGGTGTGTTTGTGTCATTGGAGGAACATTTAGGTCATTTTCGTCCTCCCTAGTCTTATTCTTGTCCAATTAGGGTTTTTATGCAATCTTGTGCATCCAATAGGTGTGTTTGTGTCATTGGACGAACATTTAGGTCATTTTCGTCCTCCCTAGGCTTATTCTTGTCCGATTAGGGTTTTTAACCAATCTTGTGCATTCAATAAGTTCATTTGTGTCATTGGATGAACAATTAGGTCATTTTCGTCCTCCCTAGGCTTATTCTTGTCAAATTAGGGTTTAGGGTTTATGGTTTTTATGCAATCTTGTGCATCCAATAGGTGTGTTTGTGTCATTGGACGAACATTTAGGTCATTTTCGTCCTCCCTAGGCTTATTCTTGTCCAATTAGGGTTTTTAACCAATCTTGTGCATCCAATAAGTTCATTTGTGTCATTGGATGAACATTTAGGTCATTTTCGTCCTCCCTAGTCTTATTCTTGTCCAATTAGGGTTTTTAACCAACATTGTGCATCCAATAAGTTCATTTGTGTCATTGGTGGAACGTTTAGGTCATTTACGTCCTCCCTAGTCTTATTCTTGTCCAATTAGGGTTTTTATGCAATCTTGTGCATCCAATAGGTGTGTTTGTGTCATTGGAGGAACATTTAGGTCATTTTCGTCCTCCCTAGTCTTATTCTTGTCCAATTAGGGTTTTTATGCAATCTTGTGCATCCAATAGGTGTGTTTGTGTCATTGGACGAACATTTAGGTCATTTTCGTCCTCCCTAGGCTTATTCTTGTCCAATTAGGGTTTTTAACCAATCTTGTGCATCCAATAAGTTCATTTGTGTCATTGGATGAACATTTAGGTCATTTTTGTCCTCCCGAGTCTTATTCTTGTCCAATTAGGGTTTTTATGCAATCTTGTGCATCCAATAGGTGTGTTTGTGTCATTGGACGAACATTTAAGCCATTTTCAACCTCCCTAGGCTTATTCTTGTCCGATTATGGTTTTTAACCAATCTTGTGCATTCAATAAGTTCATTTGTGTCATTGGATGAACATTTAGGTCATTTTCGTCCTCCCTAGTCTTATTCTTGTCCAATTAGGGTTTTTATGCAATCTTGTGCATCCAATAGGTGTGTTTGTGTCATTGGACGAACATTTAGGTCATTTTCGTCCTCCCTAGGCTTATTCTTGTCCAATTAGGGTTTTTAACCAATCTTGTGCATCCAATAAGTTCATTTGTGTCATTGGATGAACATTTAGGTCATTTTTGTCCTCCCGAGTCTTATTCTTGTCCAATTAGGGTTTTTATGCAATCTTGTGCATCCAATAGGTGTGTTTGTGTCATTGGAGGAACATTTAGGTCATTTTCGTCCTCCCTAGTCTTATTCTTGTCCAATTAGGGTTTTTATGCAATCTTGTGCATCTAATAGGTGTGTTTGTGTCATTGGACGAACATTTAGGTAATTTTCGTCCTCCCTAGGCTTATTCTTGTCCAATTAGGGTTTTTATGCAATCTTGTGCATCCAATAGGTGTGTTTGTGTCATTGGACGAACATTTAGGTCATTTTCGTCCTCCCTAAGCTTATTCTTGTCCAATTAGGGTTTTTATGCAATCTTGTGCATCCAATTGGTGTGTTTGTGTCATTGGACGAACATTTAGGTCATTTTCGTCCTCCCTAGGCTTATTCTTGTTCAATTAGGGTTTTTAACTAACCTTGTGCATCCAATAAATTTATTTGTGTCATTGGATGAACATTTAGGTCATTTTCGTTCTCCGTAGGCTTATTCTTGTCCAATTAGAGTTTTTAACCAATCTTGTGCATCCAATAAGTTCATTTGTGTCATTGGATGAACATTTAGGTCATTTTCGTCCTCCCTAGGCTTATTCTTGTCCAATTAGGGTTTTTAACCAATCTTGTGCATCCAATAAGTTCATTTGCGTCATTGGATGAACATTTAGGTCATTTTCGTCCTCCCTAGTCTTATTCTTGTCCAATTAGGGTTTTAAGCAATGTTGTGCATCCAATATGTGTGTTTGTGTCATTGGACGAACATTTAGGTCATTTTCGTCCTCCCTATGCTTATTCTTGTCCAATTAAGGTTTTTAACCAATCTTGTGCATCCAATAAGTTCATTTGTGTCATTGGATGAACATTTAGGTCATTTTCGTCCTCCCTAGTCTTATTCTTGTCCAATTAGGGTTTTAAGCAATCTTGTGCATCGAATATGTGTGTTTGTTTCATTGGATGAACATTTAGGTCGTTTTCGTCCTCCCTATGCTTATTCTTGTCCAATTAGGGTTTTTAACCAATCTTGTGCATACAATAAGTTCATTTGTGTCATTGGATGAACATTTAGGTCATTTTCGTCCTCCCTAGTCTTATTCTTGTCCAATTAGGGTTTTATGCAATCTTGTGCATCCTATAGGTGTGTTTGTGTCATTGGACGAACATTTAGGTCATTTTCGTCCTCTCTATGCTTATTCTTGTCCAATTAGGATTTTAAGCAATCTTGTACATCGAATATGTGTGTTTGTTTCATTGGATGAACATTTAGGCCATTTTCGTCCTCCCTATGCTTATTCTTGTCCAATTAGGGTTTTTAACCAATGTTGGGCATACAATAAGTTCATTTGTGTCATTGGATGAACATTAAGTCATTTTCGTTTTCCCTAGTCTTATTCTTGTCCAATTAGGGTTTTTATGCAATCTTGTGCATCCAATAGGTGTGTTTGTGTCATTGGAGGAACATTTAGGTCATTTTCGTCCTCCCTAGTCTTATTCTTGTCCAATTAGGGTTTTTATGCAATCTTGTGCATCCAATAGGTGTGTTTGTGTCATTGGACGAACGTTTAGGTCATATTCGTCCTCCCTATGCTTATTCTTGTCCAATTAGGGTTTTTAACCAATCTTGGGCATACAATAAGTTCATTTGTGTCATTGGATGAACATTTAGGTCATTTTCGTCCTCCCTAGGGTTATTCTTATCGAATTAGGGTTTTTAACCAATCTTGTGCATCCAATAAGTTCATTTGTGTCATTAGATGAACATTTAGGTCATTTTCGTCATCCCTAGTCTTATTCTTGTCCAATTAGGATTTTAAGCAATCTTGTGCATCGAATATGTGTGTTTGTTTCATTGGATGAACATTTAGGTCATTTTCGTCCTCCCTATGCTTATTCTTGTCCAATTAGGGTTTTTAACCAACCTTGTGCATCCAATAAGTTCATTTGTGTCATTGGAGGAACATTTACGTCATTTTCGCCCTCCCTAGTCTTATTCTTGTCCAATTAGGGTTTTTATGCAATCTTGTGCATCCAATAGGTGTGTTTGTGTCATTGGACGAACGTTTAGGTCATATTCGTCCTCCCTAGGCTTATTCTTGTCCAATTAGGGTTTTTAACCAATCTTGTGCATCCAATAGGTGTGTTTGTGTCATTGGAGGAACATTTAGGTCATTTTCGTCCTCCCTAGTCTTATTCTTGTCCAATTAGGGTTTTATGCAATCTTGTGCATCCAATAGGTGTGTTTGTGTCATTGGACGAACATTTAGGTCATTTTCGTCCTCCCTAGGCTTATTCTTGTCCAATTAGGGTTTTTAACAAACCTTGTGCATCCAATAAGTTCATTTGTGTCTTTGGTTGAACATTTAGGTCATTTTCGTCCTCCCTAGGCTTATTCTTGTCCAATTAGGGTTTTTATCCAATCTTGTGGATCCAATAAGTTCATTTGTGTCATTGGATGATCATTTAGGTCATTTTCGTCCTCCCTAGGCCTATTCTTGTCCAATTAGAGTTTTTAACCAATCTTGTGCATCCAATAAGTTCATTTGTGTCATTGGATGAACATTTAGGTCATTTTCGTCCTCCCTAGTCTTATTCTTGTCCAATTAGGATTTTAAGCAATCTTGTGCATCGAATATGTGTGTTTGTTTCATTGGATGAACATTTAGGCCATTTTCGTCCTCCCTATGCTTATTCTTGTCCAATTAGGGTTTTTAACCAATCTTGGGCATACAATAAGTTCATTTGTGTCATTGGATGAACATTTAGGTCATTTTCGTCCTCCCTAGTCTTATTCTTGTCCAATTAGGGTTTTTATGCAATCTTGTGCATCCAATAGGTGTGTTTGTGTCATTGGAGGAACATTTAGGTCATTTTCGTCCTCCCTAGTCTTATTCTTGTCCAATTAGGGTTTTTATGCAATCTTGTGCATCCAATAGGTGTGTTTGTGTCATTGGACGAACGTTTAGGTCATATTCGTCTTCCCTATGCTTATTCTTGTCCAATTAGGGTTTTTAACCAATCTTGGGCATACAATAAGTTCATTTGTGTCATTGGATGAACATTTAGGTCATTTTCGTCCTCCCTAGGCTTATTCTTATCGAATTAGGGTTTTTAACCAATCTTGTGCATCCAATAAGTTCATTTGTGTCATTAGATGAACATTTAGGTCATTTCCGTCATCCCTAGTCTTATTCTTGTCCAATTAGGATTTTAAGCAATCTTGTGCATCGAATATGTGTGTTTGTTTCATTGGATGAACATTTAGGTCATTTTCGTCCTCCCTATGCTTATTCTTGTCCAATTAGGGTTTTTAACCAATCTTGGGCATACAATAAGTTCATTTGTGTCATTGGATGAACATTTAGGTCATTTTCGTCCTCCCTAGTCTTATTCTTGTCCAATTAGGGTTTTTATGCAATCTTGTGCATCCAATAGGTGTGTTTGTGTCATTGGGGGAACATTTAGGTCATTTTCGTCCTCCCTAGTCTTATTCTTGTCCAATTAGGGTTTTTATGCAATCTTGTGCATCCAATAGGTGTGTTTGTGTCATTGGACGAACATTTAGGTCATTTTCGTCCTCCCTAGGCTTATTCTTGTCCAATTAGGGTTTTTAACCAATCTTGTGCATCCAATAAGTTCATTTGTGTCATTGGATGAACATTTAGGTAATTTTCGTCGTCCTTAGTCTTATTCTTGTCGAATTAGGTTTTTATGCAATCTTGTGCATCCAATAGGTGTGTTTGTGTCATTGGAGGAACATTTAGGTCATTTTCGTCCTCCCTAGTCTTATTCTTGTCCAATTAGGGTTTTTATGCAATCTTGTGCATCCAATAGGTGTGTTTGTGTCATTGGAGGAACATTTAGGTCATTTTCGTCCTCCCTACTCTTATTCTTGTCCAATTAGGGATTTTATTCAATCTTGTGCATCCAATAGGTGTGTTTGTGTCATTGGACGAACATTTAGGTTATTTTGGTCCTCTCTAGGCTTATTCTTGTGCAATTATGGTTTTTAACCAACCTTGTTCATCCAATAAGTTCATTTGTGTCATTTGTTGAACATTTAGGTCATTTTCGTCCTCCCTAGGCTTATTCTTGTCCAATTAGGGTTTTTAACCAACCTTGTGCATCCAATAAGTTCATTTGTGTCATTGGAGGAACATTTAGGTCATTTTCGTCCTCCCTAGTCTTATTCTTGTCCAATTAGGGTTTTTATGCAATCTTGTGCATCCAATAGGTGTGTTTGTGTCATTGGACGAACATTTAGGTCATTTTCGTCCACCCTAGGCTTATTCTTGTGCAATTAGGGTTTTTAATCAACCTTGTGCATCCAATAAGTTCATTTGTGTCATTGGTTGAACATTTAGGTCATTTTCGTCCTCCATAGGCTTATTCTTTTCCAATTAGGGTTTTTAACCAATCTTGTGCATCCAATAAGTTCATTTGTGTCATTGGAGGAACATTTAGGTCATTTTCGTCCTCCCTAGTCTTATTCTTGTCCAATTAGGGTTTTTATGCAATCTTGTGCATCCAATAGGTGTGTTTGTGTCATTGGACGAACATTTAGGTCATTTTCGTCCTCCCTAGGCTTATTCTTGTCCAATTAGGGTTTTTAACCAATCTTGTGCATCCAATAAGTTCATTTTTGTCATTGGATTAACATTTAGGTCATTTTCGTCCTCCCAAGTCTTATTCTTGTCCAATTAGGGTTTTTATGCAATCTTGTGCATCCAATAGGTGTGTTTGTGTCATTGGAGGAACATTTAGGTCATTTTCGTCCTCCCTAGTCTTTTTCTTGTCGAATTAGGGTTTTTATGCAATCTTGTGCATCCAATAGGAGTGTTTGTGTCATTGGAGGAACATTTAGGTCATTTTCGTCCTCCCTAGTCTTATTCTTGTCCAATTAGGGTTTTTATGCAATCTTGTGCATCCAATAGGTGTGTTTGTGTCATTGGACGAACATTTAGGTCATTTTCGTCCTCCCTAGGCTTATTCTTGTCCAATTAGGGTTTTTAACCAATCTTGTGCATCCAATAAGTTCATTTGTGTCATTGGATGAACATTTAGGTCATTTTCGTCCTCCCTAGTCTTATTCTTGTAGAATTAGGGTTTTTATGCAATCTTGTGCATCCAATAGGTGTGTTTGTGTCATTGGAGGAACATTTAGGTCATTTTCGTCCTCCCTAGTCTTATTCTTGTCCAATTAGGGTTTTTATGCAATCTTGTGCATCCAATAGGCGTGTTTGTGTCATTGGATGAACATTTAGGTCATTTTCGTCCTCCCTAGGCTTATTCTTGTCCGATTAGGGTTTTTATGCAATCTTGTGCATCCAATAGGTGTGTTTGTGTCATTGGACGAACATTTAGGTCATTTTCGTCCTCCCTAGGCTTATTCTTGTCCAATTAGGGTTTTTAACCAATCTTGTGCATCCAATAAGTTCATTTGTGTCATTGGATGAACATTTAGGTCATTTTCGTCGTCCCTAGTCTTATTCTTGTCCAATTAGGGTTTTAAGCAATCTTGTGCATCCAATATGTGGGTTTGTGTCATTGGATGAACATTAAGGTCATTTTCGTCCTCCCTATGCTTATTTTTGTCCAATTAGGGTTTTTAACCAATCTTGTGCATCCAATAAGTTCATTTGTGTCAATGGATGAACATTTATGACATTTTCGTCCTCCCTAGTCTTATTCTTGTCCAATTAGGGTTTTATGCAATCTTGTGCATCCAATAGGTGTGTTTGTGTCATTGGACGAACATTTAGGTCATTTTCGTCCTCCCTAGGCTTATTCTTGTCCAATTAGGGTTTTTAACCAATCTTGTGCATCCAATAAGTTCATTTGTGTCATTGGATGAACATTTAGGTCATTTTCGTCGTCCCTAGTCTTATTCTTGTCCAATTTCGGTTTTAAGCAATCTTGTGCATCCAATATGTGTGTTTGTGTCATTGGATTAACATTTAGGTCATTTTCGTCCTCCCTATGCTTATTCTTGTCCAATTAGGGTTTTTAACCAATCTTGTGCATCCAATAAGTTCATTTGTGTCATTGGATGAACATTTAGGTCATTTACGTCCTCCCTAGGCTTATTCTTGTCCAATTAGGGTTTTTATGCAATCTTGTGCATCCAATAGGTGTGTTTGTGTCATTGGAGGAACATTTAGGTCATTTTCGTCCTCCCTAGTCTTATTCTTGTCGAATTAGGGTTTTTATGCAATCTTGTGCATCCAATAGGTGTGTTTGTGTTATTGGAGGAACATTTAGGTTATTTTCGTCCTCCCTAGTCTTATTCTTGTCCAATTAGGGTTTTTATGCAATCTTGTGCATCCAATAGGTGTGTTTGTGTCATTGGACGAACATTTAGGTCATTTTCGTCCTCCCTAGGCTTATTCTTGTCCAATTAGGGTTTTTAACCAATCTTGTGCATCCAATAAGTTCATTTGTGTCATTGGATGATTTAGGTCATTTTCGTCCTCCCTAGTCTTATTCTTGTCCAATTAGGGTTTTTATGCAATCTTGTGCATCCAATATGTGTGTTTGTGTCATTGGAGGAACATTTAGGTCATTTTCGTCCTCCCTAGTCTTATTCTTGTCCAATTAGGGATTTTATGCAATCTTGTGCATCCAATAGGTGTGTTTGTGTCATTGGACGAACATTTAGGTCATTTCCGTCCTCCCTAGGCTTATTCTTGTCCAATTAGGGTTTTTAACCAATCTTGTGCATACAATAAGTTCATTTGTGTCATTGGATGAACATTTAGGTCATTTTCGTCCTCCCTAGTCTTATTCTTGTCCAATTAGGGTTTTTATGCAATCTTGTGCATCCAATAGGTGTGTTTGTGTCATTGGAGGAACATTTAGGTCATTTTCGTCCTCCCTAGTCTTATTCTTGTTCAATTAGGGTTTTTAACCAATCTTGTGCATCCAATAAGTTCATTTGTGTCATCGGTTGAACATTTAGGTCATTTTCGTCCTCCCTAGGCTTATTCTTGTCCAATTAGGGTTTTTAACCAACCTTGTGCATCCAATAAGTTCATTTGTGTCATTGGTGGAACATTTAGGTCATTTACGTCCTCCCTAGTCTTATTCTTGTCCAATTAGGGTTTTTATGCAATCTTGTGCATCCAATAGGTGTGTTTGTGTCATTGGACGAACATTTAGGTCATTTTCGTCCTCCCTAGGCTTATTCTTGTCCAATTAGGGTTTTTAACCAATCTTGTGCATCCAATAAGTTCATTTGTGTCATTGGATGAACATTTAGGTCATTTTCGTCATCCCTAGTTTTATTCTTGTCCAATTTGGGTTTTAAGCAATCTTCTGCATCCAATATGTGTGTTTGTGTCATTGGATGAACATTTAGGTCATTTTCGTCCTCCCTATGCTAATTCTTGTCCAATTATGGTTTTTAACCAATCTTGTGCATCCAATAAGTTCATTTGTGTCATTGGATGAACATTTAGGTCATTTACGTCCTCCCTAGGCTTATTCTTGTCCAATTAGGGTTTTTAACCAATCTTGTGCATCCAATAAGTTCATTTGTGTCATTGGATGAACATTTAGGTCATTTTCGTCCTCCCTAGTTTTATTCTTGTCGAATTAGGGTTTTTATGCAATCTTGTGCATCCAATAGGTGTGTTTGTGTCATTGGATGAACATTTAGGTCATTTACGTCCTCCCTAGGCTTATTCTTGTCCAATTAGGGTTTTTAACCAATCTTGTGCATCCAATAAGTTCATTTGTGTCATTGGATGAACATTTAGGTCATTTTCATCCTCCCTAGGCTTGTTCTTATCCAATTAGGGTTTTTATGCAATCTTGTGCATCCTATAGGTGTGTTTGTGTCATTGTACGAACATTTAGGTCATTTTCGTCCTCCCTAGGCTTATTCTTGTCCAATTAGGGTTTTTAGGCAATCCTGTGCATCCAATAGGTGTGTTTGTGTCATTGGACGAACATTTAGGTCATTTTCGTCCTCCCTAGGCTTATTCTTGTCCAATTAGGGTTTTTAACCAATCTTGTGCATCCAATAAGTTCATTTGTGTCATTGGATGAACATTTAGGTCATTTTCGTCATCCCTCGTCTTATTCTTGTCCAATTAGGGTTTTTATGCAATCTTGTGCATCCAATAGGTGTGTTTGTGTCATTGGACGAACATTTAGGTCATTTTCGTCCTCCCTAGGCTTATTCTTGTCCAATTAGGGTTTTTAACCAATCTTGTGCATCCAATAAGTTCAATTGTGTCATTGGATGAACATTTAGGTCATTTTCGTCCTCCCAAGTCTTATTCTTGTCCAATTAGGGTTTTTATGCAATCTTGTGCATCCAATAGGTGTGTTTGTGTCATTGGACGAACATTTAGGTCATTTTCGTCCTCCCTAGGCTTATTCTTGTCCAATTAGGGTTTTTAACCAATCTTGTGCATCCAATAAGTTAATTTGTGTCATTGGTTGAACATTTAGGTCATTTTCGTCCTCCCTAGGCTTATTCTTGTCCAATTAGGGTTTTTAACCAATCTTGTGCATCCAATAAGTTCATTTGTGTCATTGGATGAACATTTAGGTCATTTTTGTCCTCCCTAAGCTTATTCTTGTCCAATTAGGGTTTTTAACCAATCTTGTGCATCCAATAAGTTCATTTGTGTCATTGGATGAACATTTAGGTCATTTTCGTCCTCCCTAGGCTTATTCTTGTCCAATTAAGGTTTTTAGCCAATCTTGTGCGTTCAATAAGTTCATTTGGGTCATTGGTTGAACATTTAGGTCATTTTCATCCTCCCTAGGCTTATTCTTGTCCAATTAGGGTTTTTAACCAACCTTGTGCATCCAATAAGTTCATTTGTGTCATTGGAGGAACATTTAGGTCATTTTCGTCCTCCCTAGTCTTATTCTTGTCCAATTAGGGTTTTTATGCAATCTTGTGCATCCAATAGGTGTGTTTGTGTCATTGGACGGACATTTAGGTCATTTTCGTCCTCCCTAGTCTTATTCTTGTCCAATTAGGGATTTTATTCAATCTTGTGCATCCAATAGGTGTGTTTGTGTCATTGGATGAACATTTAGGTCATTTTGGTCCTCCATAGGCTTATTCTTGTCCAATTAGGATTTTTAACCAACCTTGTGCATCTAATAAGTTCATTTGTGTCGTTGGTTGAACATTTAGGTCATTTTCGTCCTCCCTAGGCTTATTCTTGTCCAATTAGGGTTTTTAACCAACCTTGTGCATCCAATAAGTTCATTTGTGTCATTGGAGGAACATTTAGGTCATTTTCGTCCTCCCTAGTCTTATTCTTGTCCAATTAGGGTTTTTATGCAATCTTGTGCATCCAATAGGTGTGTATGTGTCATTGGACGAACATTTAGGTCATTTTCGTTCTCCCTAGGCTTATTCTTGTCCAATTAGGGTTTTTAACCATTCTTGTGCATCCAATAAGTTCATTTGTGTCATTGCACGAACATTTAGGTCATTTTCGTCCTCCCTAGGCTTATTCTTGTCCAATTAGGGTTTTTAACCAATCTTGTGCATCCAATAAGTTCATTTGTGTCATTGGATGAACATTTAGGTCATTTTCGTCCTCCCTAGTCTTATTCTTGTCCAATTAGGGTTTTAAGCAATCTTGTGCATCGAATATGTGTATTTGTTTCATTGGATGAACATTTAGGTCATTTTCGTCCTCCCTATGCTTATTCTTGTCCAATTAGGGTTTTTAACCAATCTTGTGCATACAATAAGTTCATTTGTGTCATTGGATGAACAATTAGGTCATTTTCGTCCTCCCTAGTCTTATTCTTGTCCAATTAGGGTTTTATGCAATCTTGTGCATCCAATAGGTGTGTTTGTGTCATTGGACGAACATTTAGGTCATTTTCGTCCTCCCTAAGCTTATTCTTGTCCAATTAGGGTTTTTAACCAACCTTGTGCATCCAATAAGTTCATTTGTGTCATTGGTTTAACATTTAGGTCATTTTCATCCTCCCTAGGCTTATTCTTGTCCAATTAGGGTTTTTAACCAACCTTGTGCATCCAATAAGTTCATTTGTGTCATTGGAGGAACATTTAGGTCATTTTCGTCCTCCCTAGTCTTATTCTTGTCCAATTAGGGTTTTTATGCAATCTTGTGCATCCAATAGGTGTTTTTGTGTCATTGGACGAACATTTAGGTCATTTTCGTCCTCCCTAGGCTTATTCTTGTCCAATTAGGGTTTTTAACCAACCTTGTGCATCCAATAAGTTCATTTGTGTCATTGGAGGAACATTTACGTCATTTTCGCCCTCCCTAGTCTTATTCTTGTCCAATTAGGGTTTTTATGCAATCTTGTGCATCCAATAGGTGTGTTTGTGTCATTGGACGAACATTTAGGTCATTTTCGTCCTCCCTAGGCTTATTCTTGTCCAATTAGGGTTTTTAACCAATCTTGTGCATCCAATAAGTTCATTTGTGTCATTGGATGAACAATTAGGTCATTTTCGTCCTCCCTAGTCTTATTCTTGTCCAATTAGGGTTTTTATGCAATCTTGTGCATCTAATAGGTGTGTTTGTGTCATTGGAGGAACATTTAGGTCATTTTCGTCCTCCCTAGTCTTATTCTTGTCCAATTAGGGTTTTTAACCAATCTTGTGCATCCAATAAGTTCATTTGTGTCATTGGATGAACATTTAGGTCATTTTCGTCCTCCTTAATCTTATTCTTGTCCAATTAGGATTTTAAGCAATCTTGTGCATCGAATATGTGTGTTTGTTTCATTGGACGAACATTTAGGTCATTTTCGTCCTCCCTATGCTTATTCTTGTCCAATTAGGGTTTTTAACCAATCTTGTGCATACAATAAGTTCATTTGTGTCATTGGATGAACATTTAGGTCATTTTCGTCCTCCCTAGTCTTATTCTTGTCCAATTAGGGTTTTTATGCAATCTTGTGCATCCAATAGGTGTGTTTGTGTCATTGGAGGAACATTTAGGTCATTTTCGTCCTCCCTAGTCTTATTCTTGTCCAATTAGGGTTTTTATGCAATCTTGTGCATCCAATAGGTGTGTTTGTGTCATTGAACAAACATTTAGGTCATATTCGTCCTCCCTAGGCTTATTCTTGTCCAATTAGGGTTTTTAACCAATCTTGTGCATCCAATAAGTTCATTTGTGTCATTGGATGAACATTTAGGTCATTTTCGTCCTCCCTAGTCTTATTCTTGTCCAATTAGGGTTTTAAGCAATCTTGTGCATCGAATATGTGTGTTTGTTTCATTGGATGAACATTTAGGTCGTTTTCGTCCTCCCTATGCTTATTCTTGTCCAATTAGGGTTTTTAACCAATCTTGTGCATACAATAAGTTCATTTGTGTCATTGGATGAACATTTAGGTCATTTTCGTCCTCCCTAGTCTTATTCTTGTCCAATTAGGGTTTTATGCAATCTTGTGCATCCTATAGGTGTGTTTGTGTCATTGGACGAACATTTACGTCATTTTCGTCCTCTCTATGCTTATTCTTGTCCAATTAGGATTTTAAGCAATCTTGTGCATCGAATATGTGTGTTTGTTTCATTGGATGAACATTTAGGCCATTTTCGTCCTCCCTATGCTTATTCTTGTCCAATTAGGGTTTTTAACCAATCTTGGGCATACAATAAGTTCATTTGTGTCATTGGATGAACATTTAGGTCATTTTCGTCCTCCCTAGTCTTATTCTTGTCCAATTAGGGTTTTTATGCAATCTTGTGCATCCAATAGGTGTGTTTGTGTCATTGGAGGAACATTTAGGTCATTTTCGTCCTCCCTAGTCTTATTCTTGTCCAATTAGGGTTTTTATGCAATCTTGTGCATCCAATAGGTGTGTTTGTGTCATTCGAAGAACATTTAGGTCATTTTTGTCCTCCCTAGGCTTATTCTTGTCCGATTAGGGTTTTTAACCAATCTTGTGCATTCAATAAGTTCATTTGTGTCATTGGATGAACATTTAGGTCATTTTCGTCCTCCCTAGTCTTATTCTTGTCCAATTAGGGTTTTAAGCAATCTTTTGCATCCAATATGTGGGTTTGTGTCATTGGATGAACGTTTAGGTCATTTTTGTCCTCCCTATGCTTATTCTTGTCCAATTAGGGTTTTTAACCAATCTTGTGCATCCAATAAGTTCATTTGTGTCCTTGGTTGAACATTTAGGTCATTTTCGTCCCCCTAGTCTTATTCTTGTCCAATTAGGGTTTTTATGCAATCTTGTGCATCCAATAGGTGTGTTTGTGTCATTGGACGAACATTTAGGTCATTTTCGTCCTCCCTAGGCTTATTCTTGTCCAATTAGGGTTTTTAACCAATCTTGTGCATCCAATAAGTTCATTTGTGTCATTGGATGAACATTTAGGTCATTTTCGTCCTCCCTAGTCTTATTCTTGTCCAATTAGGGTTTTTATGCAATCTTGTGCATCCAATAGGTGTGTTTGTGTCATTGGAGGAACATTTAGGTCTTTTTCGTCCTCCATAGTCTTATTCTTGTCCAATTAGGGTTTTAACCAATCTTGTGCATCCAATATGTGGGTTTGTGTCATTGGATGAACATTTAGGTCATTTTCGTCCTCCCTATGCTTATTCTTGTCCAATTAGGGTTTTTAACCAATCTTGTGCATCCAATAAGTTCATTTGTGTCATTGGATGAACATTTAGGTCATTTTCGTCCTCCCTAGGCTTATTCTTGTCCAATTAGGGTTTTTAACCAATCTTGTGCATCCAATAAGTTCATTTGTGTCATTGGATGAACATTTAGGTCATTTTCGTCCTCCCTAGGCTTATTCTTGTTCAATTAGGGATTCTAAACAATCTGTGCATCCAATAGGTGTGTTTGTGTCATTGGATGAACATTTAGGTCTTTTTCGTCCTCCCTAGGCTTCTTCTTGTCCAATGAGGGTTTTTAACCAATCTTGTGCATCCAATAAGTTCATTTGTGTCATTGGATTAACATTTAGGTCATTTTCGTCCTCCCTAGGCTTATTCTTGTCCAATTTGGGTTTCTAACCAATCTTGTGCATCCAATAGGTGTGTTTGTGTCATTGGATGAACATTTAGGTCATTTTCGTCCTCCCTAGGCTTATTCTTGTCCAATTAGGGTTTTTAACCAATCTTGTGCATCCAATAAGTTCATTTGTGTCATTGGATGAACGTTTAGGTCATTTTCGTCCTCCAAAGGCTTATTCTTGTCCAATTAGGGTTTCTAACCAATCTTGTGCATCCAATAGGTGTGTTTGTGTCATTGGATGAACATTTAGGTCATTTTCGTCCTCCCTAGGCTTATTCTTGTCCAATTAGGGTTTTTAACCAATCTTGTGCATCCAATAAGTTCATTTGTGTCATTGGATTAACATTTAGGTCATTTTCGTCCTCCCTAGGCTTATTCTTGTCCAATTAAGGTTTCTAAACAATCTTGTGCATCCAATAGGTGTGTTTGTGTCATTGGATGAACATTTAGGTCATTTTCGTCCTCCCTAGGCTTATTCTTGTCCAATTAGGGTTTTTAACCAATCTTGTGCATCCAATAAGTTCATTTGTGTCATTGGATGAACAATTAGGTCATTTTCGTCCACCCTAAGCTTATTCTTGTCCAATTAGGGTTTTTAACCAATCTTATGCATCCAATAAGTTCATTTGTGTCATTGGATGAACATTTAAGTCATTTTCGTCCTCCCTAGGCTTATTCTTGTCCAATTAGGGTTTTTAACCAATCTTGTGCATCCAATAGGTGTGTTTGTGTCATTGGATGAACATTTAGGTCATTTTCGTCCTCCCTAGGCTTATTCTTGTCCAATTAGGGTTTTTAACCAATCTTGTGCATCCAATAAGTTCATTTGTGTCATTGGATGAACATTTAGGTCATTTCCGTCCTCCCTAGGCTTATTCTTGTCCAATTAGGGTTTTTAACCAATCTTGTGCATCCAATAGGTGTATTTGTGTCATTGGATGAACATTTAGGTCATTTTCGTCCTCCCTAGGCTTATTCTTGTCCAATTAGGGTTTTTAACCAGTCTTGTGCATCCAATAAGTTCATTTGTGTCATTGGATGAACATTTAGGTCATTTTCGTCCTCCCTAGTCTTATTCTTGTCCAATTAGGATTTTAAGCAATCTTGTGCATCGAATATGTGTGTTTGTTTCATTGGATGAACATTTAGGTCATTTTCGTCCTCCCTAGGCTTATTCTTATCCAATTAGGGTTTTTATGCAATCTTGTGCATCCAATAAGTTCATTTGTGTCATTAGATGAACATTTAGGTCATTTTCGTCCTCCCTAGGCTTATTCTTGTCCAATTAGGGTTTTTAACCAATCTTGTGCATCCAATAAGTTCATTTGTGCCATTGGATGAACATTTAGGTCATTTCCGTCCTCCGTAGTCTTATTTTCGTCCTCCCTAGGCTTATTCTTGTCCAATTAGGGTTTTTAACCAACCTTGTGCATCCAATAAGTTCATTTGTGTCATTGGAGGAACATTTAGGTCATTTTCGTCCTCCCTAGTCTTATTCTTGTCCAATTAGGGTTTTTATGCAATCTTGTGCATCCAATAGGTGTGTTTG
Source organism: Cicer pinnatifidum (assembly GCA_037974775.1). Lineage (NCBI taxonomy): Eukaryota > Viridiplantae > Streptophyta > Magnoliopsida > Fabales > Fabaceae > Cicer > Cicer pinnatifidum. The sequence goes on along the minus strand of JBBPBR010000134.1, from coordinate 97,742 downwards.
TGTCATTGGACAAATAGTTAGGTCATTTTCGTCCTCCCTAGGCTTATTCTTGTCCAATTAGGGTATTTAACCAATCATGTGCATCCAATAAGTTGATTTGTGTCATTGGATGAACATTTAGGTCATTTTCGTCCTCCCTAGGCTTATTCTTGTCCAATTTGGGTTTTTGACCAATCTTGTGCATCCAATAAGTTCATTTGTGTCATTGGATGAAGATTTAGGTCATTTTCTGCTTCCCTAGGCTTATTCTTGTCCAATTAGGGTTTTTAACCAATCTTGTGCATCCAATAGGTGAGTTTGTGTCATTGGATAAACATTTATGTCATTTTCGTCCTCCCTAGTCTTATTCTTGTCCAATTAGGGTTTTTATGTAATCTTGTGCATCCAATAGGTGTGTTTGTGTTATTGGACGAACATTTAGGTCATTTTCGTCCTCCCTAGGCTTATTCTTGTCCAATTAGGGTTTTTAACCAATCTTGTTCATCCAATAAGTTCATTTGTGTCATTAGACGAACATCTAGGTCATTTTCGTCCTCCCTAGGCTTATTCTTGTCCAATTAGGGTTTTTAACCAATCAGGTGCATCCAATAAGTTGATTTGTGTCATTAGATGAACATTTAGGTCATTTTCGTCCTCCCTAGGCTTATTCTTGTCCAATTAGGGTTTTTAACCAATCTTGTGCATCCAATAAGTTCAGTTGTGTCATTGGATGAACATTTAGGTCATTTTCGTCCTCCCTAGGCTTATTCTTGTCCAATTAGGGTTTCTATGCAATCTTGTGCATCCAATAGGTGTGTTTGTGTCATTGGACGAACATTTAGGTCATTTTCGTCCTCTCTATGCTTATTCTTGTCCAATTAAGGTTTTTAACCAACCTTGTGCATCCAATAACTTCATTTGTGTCATTGGTTGAACATTTAGGTCATTTTCGTCCTCCCTAGGCTTATTCTTGTCCAATTAGGGTTTTTAACCAACCTTGTGCATCCAATAAGTCCATTTGTGTCATTGGTGGAACATTTAGGTCATTTGCATCCTCCCTAGTCTTATTCTTGTCCAATTAGGGTTTTTATGCAATCTTGTGCATCCAATAGGTGTTTTTGTCTCATTTGACGAACATTTAGGTCATTTTCGTCCTCCCTAGGCTTATTCTTGTCCAATTAGGGTTTTTATCCAATCTTGTGCATCCAATAAGTTCATTTGTGTCATTAGATGAACATATAGGTCATTTTCGTCCTCCCTAGGCTTATTCTTGTCCAATTAGGGTTTTTAACCAATCTTGTACATTCAATAAGTTCATTTGTGTCATTGGACGAACATTTAGGTCATTTTCGTCCTCCCTAGTCTTATTCTTGTCCAATTAGGGTTTTTATGCAATCTTGTGCATCCAATAGGTGTGTTTGTGTCATTGGATGAACATTTAGGTCATATTCGTCCTCCCTATGCTTATTCTTGTCCAATTAGGGTTTTTAACCAATCATGTGCATCCAATAGGTGTGTTTGTGTCATTGGAGGAACATTTAGGTCATTTTCGTCCTCCCTAGTCTTATTCTTGTCCAATTAGGGTTTTATGCAATCTTGTGCATCCAATAGGTGTGTTTGTGTCATTGGACGAACATTTAGGTCATTTTCGTCCTCCCTAGGCTTATTCTTGTCCGATTGGGGTTTTTAACCAATCTTGTGCATTCAATAAGTTCATTTGTGTCATTGGATGAACATTTAGGTCATTTTCGTCCTCCCTAGTCTTATTCTTGTCCAATTAGGGTTTTAAGCAATCTTGTGCATCCAATATGTGGGTTTGTGTCATTGGATGAACGTTTAGGTCATTTTCGTCCTCCCTATGCTTATTCTTGTCCAATTAGGGTTTTTAACCAATCTTGTGCATCCAATAAGTTCATTTGTGTCATTGGATGAACATTTAGGTCATTTTTGTCCTCCCTAGTCTTATTATTGTTCAATTAGGGTTTTTATGCAATCTTGTGCATCCAATTGGTGTGTTTGTGTCATTGGACGAACATTTAGGTCATTTTCGTCCTCCCTAGGCTTATTCTTGTCCAATTAAGGTTTTTAACCAATCTTGTGCATCCAATATGTTCATTTGTGTCATTGGATGAACATTTAGGTCATTTTCGTCCTCCCTAGTCTTATTCTTGTCCAATTATGGTTTTTATGCAATCTTGTGCATCCAATAGGTGTGTTTGTGTCATTGGAGGAACATTTAGGTCATTTTCGTCCTCCCTAGTCTTATTCTTGTCCAATTAGGGTTTTTATGCAATCTTGTGTATCCAATAGGTGTGCTTGTCTCATTGGACGAACATTTAGGTCATTTTCGTCATCCCTAGGCTTATTCTTGTCCAATTAGGGTTTTTAACCAATCTTGTGCATCCAATAAGTTCATTTGTGTCATTGGATGAACATTTAGGTCATTTTCGTCCTCCCTAGTCTTATTCTTGTCCAATTAGGGTTTTTATGCAATCTTGTGCATCCAATAGGTGTGTTTGTGTCATTGGACGAACATTTAGGTCATTTTCGTCCTCCCTAGGCTTATTCTTGTCCAATTAGGGTTTTTAACCAATCTTGTGCATCCAATAGGTGTGTTTGTGTCATTGGAGGTACATTTAGGTCATTTTCGTCCTCCCTATGCTTATTCTTGTCCAATTAGGGTTTTTATGCAATCTTGTGCATCCAATAGGTGTATTTGTGTCATTGGACGAACATTTAGGTCATTTTCGTCGTCCCTAGGCTTATTCTTGTCCAATTATGGTTTTTAACCAACCTTGTGCATCCAATAAGTTCATTTGTGTCATTGGATGAACATTTAGGTCATTTTCGTCCTCCCTAGTCTTATTCTTGTCCAATTAGGGTTTTTATGCAATCTTGTGCATCCAATAGGTGTGTTTGTGTCATTGGACGAACATTTAGGTCATTTTCGTCCTCCCTAGGCTTATTCTTGTCCAATTAGGGTTTTTAACCAATCTTGTGCATCCAATAGGTGTGTTTGTGTCATTGGACGAACATTTAGGTCATTTTCGTCCTCCCTAGGCTTATTCTTGTCCGATTAGGGTTTTTAACCAATCTTGTGCATTCAAAAAGTTCATTTGTGTCATTGGATGAGCATTTAGGTCATTTTCGTCCTCCCTAGTCTTATTCTTGTCCAATTAGGGTTTTTATGCAATCTTGTGCATCCAATAGGTGTGTTTGTGTCATTGGACGAACATTTAGGTCATTTTCGTCCTCCCTAGGCTTATTCTTGTCCAATTAGGGTTTTTAACCAATCTTGTGCATCCAATAAGTTCATTTGTGTCATTGGATGATCATTTAGGTCATTTTTGTCCTCCCTAGTCTTATTCTTGTCGAATTAGGGTTTTTATGCAATCTTGTGTATCCAATAGGTGTGTTTGTGTCATTGGAGGAACATTTAGGTCATTTTTGTCCTCCCTAGTCTTATTCTTGTCAAATTAGGGTTTTTATGTAATCTTGTGCATCCAATAGGTGTGTTTGTGTCATTGGAAGAACATTTAGGTCATTTTCGTCCTCCATAGGCTTATTCTTGTCCGATTAGGGTTTTTAACCAATCTTGTGCCTTCAATAAGTTCATTTGTGTCATTGGATGAACATTTAGGTCATTTTCGTCCTCCTTAGTCTTATTCTTGTCCAATTAGGGTTTTAAGCAATCTTGTGCATCCAATATGTGGGTTTGTGTCATTGGATGAACGTTTAGGTCATTTTCGTCCTCCCTATGCTTATTCTTGTCCAATTAGGGTTTTTAACCAATCTTGTGCATCCAATAAGTTCATTTGTGTCATTGGATGAACATTTAGGTCATTTTCGTCCTCCCTAGTCTTATTCTTGTCCAATTAGGGTTTTTATGCAATCTTGTGCATCCAATAGGTGTGTTTGTGTCATTGGACGAACATTTAGGTCATTTTCGTCCTCCCTAGGCTTATTCTTGTCCAATTAGGGTTTTTAACCAATCTTGTGCATACAATAAGTACATTTGTGTCATTGGATGAACATTTAGGTCATTTTCGTCCTTCCTAGTCTTATTCTTGTCCAATTAGGGTTTTTATGCAATCTTGTGCATCCAATAGGTGTGTTTGTGTCATTGGAGGAACATTTTGGTCATTTTCGTCCTCCCTAGGCTTATTCTTGTCCAATTAGGGTTTTTATGCAATCCTTTGCATCCAATAGGTGTGTTTGTGTCATCGGACGAACATTTACGTCATTTTCGTCCTCCCTAGGCTTATTCTTGTCCAATTAGGGTTTTTAACCAACCTTGTGCATCCAATAATTTCATTTGTGTCATTGGTTGAACATTTAGGTCATTTTCGTCCTCCCTAGGCTTATTCTTGTCCAATTAGGGTTTTTAACCAACCTTGTGTATCCAATAAGTTCATTTGTGTCATTGGTGGAACATTTAGGTCATTTACGTCCTCCCTAGTCTTATTCTTGTCCAATTAGGGTTTTTATGCAATCTTGTGCATCCAATAGGTGTGTTTGTGTCATTGGACGAACATTTAGGTCATTTTCGTCCTCCCTAGGCTTATTCTTGTCCAATTAGGGTTTTTAACCAATCTTGTGCATCCAATAAGTTCATTTGTGTCATTGGATGATCATTTAGGTCATTTTCGTCCTCCTTAGTCTTATTCTTGTCGTATTAGGGTTTTTATGCAATCTTGTGCATCCAATAGGTGTGTTTGTGTAATTGGAGGAACATTTAGGTCATTTTCGTCCTCCCTAGTCTTATTCTTGTCTAATTAGGGTTTTTATGCAATCTTGTGCATCCAATAGGTGTGTTTGTGTCATTGGACGAACATTTAGGTCATTTTCGTCCTCCCTAGGCTTATTCTTGTTCGATTAGGGTTTTTAACCAATCTTGTGCATCCAATAAGTTCATTTGTGTCATTGGATGAACATTTAGGTCATTTTCGTCCTCCCTAGTCTTATTCTTGTCCAATTAGGGTTTTAAGCAATCTTGTGCATCCAATATATGGGTTTGTGTCATTGGATGAACGTTTAGGTCATTTTGTTCCTCCTATGCTTATTCTTGTCCAAGATTGGTTTTTAACCAATCTTGTGCATCCAATAAGTTCATTTGTGTCATTGGATGAACATTTAGGTCATTTTCGTCCTCCCTAGTCTTATTCTTGTCCAATTAGGGTTTTTATGCAATCTTGTGCATCCAATAGGTGTGTTTGTGTCATTGGACGAACATTTAGGTCATTTTCGTCCTCCCTAGGCTTATTCTTGTCCAATTAGGGTTTTTAACCAATCTTGTGCATCCAATAAGTTCATTTGTGTCATTGGATGGACATTTAGGTCATTTTCGTCATCCCTAGTCTTATTCTTGTCCAATTAGGGTTTTTATGCAATCTTGTGCATCCAATAGGTGTGTTTGTGTCATTGGACGAACATTTAGGTCATTTTCGTCCTCCCTAGGCTTATTCTTGTCCAATTAGGGTTTTTAACCAATCTTGTGCATCCAATAAGTTCATTTGTGTCATTGGATGAACATTTAGGTCATTTTCGTCATCCCTAATTTTATTCTTGTGCATATAGGGTTTTAAGCAATCTTGTGCATCCAATATGTGTGTTTGTGTCATTGGATGAACATTTAGGTCATTTTCGTCCTCCCTATGCTTATTCTTGTCCAATTAGGGTTTTTAACCAATCTTGTGCATCCAATAAGTTCATTTGTGTCATTGGATGAACATTTAGGTCATTTTCGTCCTCCCTAGTCTTATTCTTGTCCAATTAGGGTTTTTATGCAATCTTGTGCATCCAATAGGTGTGCTTGTGTCATTGGACGAACATTTAGGTCATTTTCGTCCTCCCTAGGCTTATTCTTGTCCAATTAGGGTTTTTAACCAACCTTGTGCATCCAATAAGTTCATTTGTGTCATTGGAGGAACATTTAGGTCATTTTCGTCCTCCCTAGTCTTATTCTTGTCCAATTAGGGTTTTTATGCAATCTTGTGCATCCAATAGGTGTGTTTGTGTCATTGGACGAACATTTAGGTCATTTTCGTCCTCCCTAGGCTTATTCTTGTCCAATTAGGGTTTTTAACCAATCTTGTGCATCCAATAAGTTCATTTGTATCATTGGATGAACATTTAGGTCATTTTCGTCATCCCTAGTCTTATTCTTGTGCAATTAGTATTTTAAATATTCTTATGCATCCAATATGTGTGTTTGTGTCATTGGATGAACATTTAGGTCATTTTCGTCCTCCCTATGCTTATTCTTGTCCAATTAGGGTTTTTAACCAATCTTGTGCATACAATAAGTTCATTTGTGTCATTGGATGAACATTTAGGTCATTTTCGTCCTCCCTATGCTTATTCTTGTCCAATTAGGGTTTTTAACCAATCTTGTGCATCCAATAAGTTCATTTGTGTCATTGGATGAACATTTAGGTCATTTACGTCCTCCCTAGGCTTATTCTTGTCCAATTAGGGTTTTTATGCAATCTTGTGCATCCAATAGGTGTGTTTGTGTCATTGGACGAACATTTAGGTCATTTTCGTCCTCCATAGGCTTATTCTTGCCCAATTAGGGTTTTTATGCAATCCTGTGCATCCAATAGGTGTGTTTGTGTCATTGGACGAACATTTAGGTCATTTTCGTCCTCCCTAGGCTTATTCTTGTCCAATTAGGGTTTTTAACCAATCTTGTGCATCCAATAAGTTCATTTGTGTCATTGGATGAACATTTAGGTCATTTTCGTCATTCATAGTCTTATTCTTTTCCAATTAGGGTTTTAAGCAATCTTGTGCATCCAATATGTGTGTTTGTGTCATTGGATGAACATTTAGGTCATTTTCGTCCTCCCTATGCTTATTCTTGTCCAATTAGGGTTTTTAACCAATCTTGTGCATCCAATAAGTTCATTTGTGTCATTGGATGAACATTTAGGTCATTTACGTCCTCCCTAGGCTTATTCTTGTCCAATTAGGGATTTTAACCAATCTTGTGCATCCAATAAGTTCATTTGTGTCATTGGATGAACATTTAGGTCATTTTCGTCCTCACTAGGCTTATTCTTGCCCAATTAGGGTTTTTATGCAATCTTGTGCATCCAATAGGTGTGTTTGTGTCATTGGACGAACATTTAGGTCATTTTCGTCCTCCATAGGCTTATTCTTGTCCAATTAGGGTTTTTATGCAATCCTGTGCATCCAATAGGTGTGTTTGTGTTATTGGACGAACATTTAGGTCACTTTCGTCCTCCCTAGGCTTATTCTTGTCCAATTAGGGTTTTTAACCAACCTTGTGCATCCAATAAGTTCATTTGTGTCATTGGTTGAACATTTAGGTCATTTTCGTCCTCCCTAGGCTTATTCTTGTCCAATTAGGGTTTTTAACCAACCTTGTGCATCCAATAAGTTCATTTGTGTCATTGGAGAAACATTTAGGTCATTTTCGTCCTCCCTAGTCTTATTCTTGTCCAATTAGGGTTTTTATGCAATCTTGTGCATCCAATAGGTGTGTTTGTGTCATTGGACGAACATTTAGGTCATTTTCGTCCTCCCTAGGCTTATTCTTGTCCAATTAGGGTTATTAACCAATCATGTGCATCCAATAAGTTCATTTGTGTCATTGGATGAACATTTAGGTCATTTTCGTCCTCCCTAGGCTTATTCTTGTCCAATTAGGGTTTTTAACCAATCTTGTGCATCCAATAAGTTCATTTGTGTCATTGGATGAACATTTAGGTCATTTTCGTCCTCCCTAGTCTTATTCTTGTCCAATTAGGGTCTTTATGCAATCTTGTGCATCCAATAGGTGTGTTTGTGTCATTGGAGGAACATTTAGGTCATTTTCGTCCTCCCTAGTCTTATTCTTGTCCAATTAGGGTTTTTATGCAATCTTGTGCATCCAATAGGTGTGTTTGTGTCATTGGACGAACATTTAGGTCATTTTCGTCCTCCCTAGGCTTATTCTTGTCCAATTAGGGTTTTTAACCAATCTTGTGCAACCAATAAGTTCATTTGTGTCATTGGATGAACATTTAGGTCATTTTCGTCGTCCCTAGTCTTATTCTTGTCCAATTAGGGTTTTAAGCAATCTTGTGCATCCAATATGTGTGTTTGTGTCATTGGATGAACATTTAGGTCATTTTCGTCCTCCCTATGCTTATTCTTGTCCAATTAGGGTTTTTAACCAATCTTGTGCATACAATAAGTTCATTTGTGTCATTGGATGAACATTTAGGTAATTTTCGTCCTCCCTAGTCTTATTCTTGTCCAATTAAGGATTTTATGCAATCTTGTGCATCCAATAGGTGTGTTTGTGTCATTGGACGAACATTTAGGTCATTTTCGTCCTCCCTAGGCTTATTCTTGTCCAATTAGGGTTTTTAACCAACCTTGTGCATCCAATAAGTTCATTTGTGTCATTGGTTGAACATTTAGGTCATTTTCGTCCTCCCTAGGCTTATTCTTTTCCATTTAGGGTTTTTAACCAACCTTGTGCATTCAATAAGTTCATTGGTGTCATTGGAGGAACATTTAGGTCATTTTCGTCCGCCCTAGTCTTATTCTTGCCCAATTAGGGTTTTTATGCAATCTTGTGCATCCAATAGGTGTGTTTGTGTCATTGGACGGACATTTAGGTCATTTTCGTCCTCCCTAGGCTTATTCTTGTCCAATTAGGGTTTTTAACCAATCTTGTGCATCCAATAACTTCATTTGTGTCATTGGATGAACATTTAGGTCATTTTTGTCTTCCCTAGGCTTATTCTTGTCCAATTAGGGTTTTTAACCAATCTTGTGCATCCAATAGGTGTGTTTGTGTCATTATATAAACATTTAGGTCCTTTTCGTCCTCCCTAGTCTTATTCTTGTCCAATTAGGGTTTTATGCAATCTTGTGCATCCAATAGGTGTGTTTGTGTCATTGGACGAACATTTAGGTCATTTTCGTCCTCCCTAGGCTTATTCTTGTCCAATTAGGGTTTTTAACCAACCTTGTGCATCCAATAAGTTCATTTGTGTTATTGGTTGAACATTTAGGTCATTTTCGTCCTCCCTAGGCTTATTTTTGTCCAATTAGGGTTTTTAACCAATCTTGTGCATCCAATAAGTTCATTTGTGTCATTGGTTGAACATTTAGGTCATTTTCGTCCTCCCTAGGCTTATTCTTGTCCAATTAGGGTTTTTAACCAACCTTGTGAATCCAATAAGTTCATTTGTGTCATTGGAGGAACATTTAGGTCATTTTCGTCCTCCCTAGTGTTATTCTTGTCCAATTAGGGTTTTTATGCAATCTTGTGCATCCAATAGGTGTGTTTGTGTCATTGGACGAACATTTAGGTCATTTTCGTCCTCCCTAGGCTTATTCTTGTCCAATTAGGGTTTTTAACCAACCTTGTGCATCCAATAAGTTCATTTGTGTCGTTGTTTGAACATTTAGGTCATTTTCGTCCTCCCTAGGCTTATTCTTGTCCAATTAGGGTTTTTAACCAACCTTGTGCATCCAATAAGTTCATTTGTGTCATTGGAGGAACATTTAGGTCATTTTCGTCCTCCCTAGTCTTATTCTTGTCCAATTAGGGTTTTTATGCAATTTTGTGCATCAAATAGGTGTGTTTGTGTCATTGGACGAACATTTAGGTCATTTTTGTCCTCCCTAGGCTTATTCTTGTCCAATTAGGGTTTTTAACCAACCTTGTGCATCCAATAAGTTCATTTGTGTCATTGGTTGAACATTTAGGTCATTTTCGTCCTCCCTAGGCTTATTCTTGTCCAATTAGGGTTTTTAACCAATCTTGTGCATCCAATAAGTTCATTTGTGTCATTGGAGGAACATTTAGGTCATTTTCGTCCTCCCTAGTCTTATTCTTGTCCAATTAGGGTTTTTATGCAATCTTGTGCATCCAATAGGTGTGTTTGTGTCATTGGACGAACATTTAGGTCATTTTCTTCTTCCGTAGGCTTATTCTTGTCCAATTAGGGTTTTTAACCAACCTTGTGCTTCCAATAAGTTCATTTGTGTCATTGGTTGAACATTTAGGTCATTTTCGTCCTCCCTAGGCTTATTCTTGTCCAATTAGGATTTTTAACCAACCTTGTGCATCCAATAAGTTCATTTGTGTCATTGGTTGAACATTTGGGTCATTTTCGTCCTCCCTAGTCTTATTCTTGTCCAATTAGGGTTTTTATGCAATCTTGTGCATCCAATAGGTGTGTTTGTGTCATTGGACGAACATTTAGGTCATTTTCGTCCTCCCTAGGCTTATTCTTGTCCAATTAGGGTTTTTAACCAACCTTGTGCATCCAATAAGTTCATTTGTGTCATTGGTTGAACATTTAGGTCATTTTCATCCGCCCTAGGCTTATTCTTGTCCAATTAGGGTTTTTAACCAATCTTGTGCATCCAATATGCGTGTTTGTGTCATTGGATGAACATTTAGGTCATTTTCGTCCTCCCTAGGCTTATTCTTGTCCAATTAGGGTTTTTAACCAATCTTGTGCATCCAATAGGTGTGTTTGTGTCATTGGAGGAACATTTAGGTCATTTTCGTCCTCCCTAGGCTTATTCTTGTCCAATTAGGGTTTTTAACCAATCATGTGCATCCAATAAGTTCATTTGTGTCATTGGATGAAAATTTAGGTCATTTTCGTTCTCCCTAGGCTTATTCTTGTCCAATTAGGGTTTTTAGCCAATCTTGTGCATCCAATAAGTTCATTTGTGTCATTGGAGGAACATTTAGGTCATTTTCGTCCTCCCTAGTCTTATTCTTGTCCAATTAGGGTTTTTATGCAATCTTGTGCATCCAATAGGTGTGTTTGTGTCATTGGACGAACATTTAGGTCATTTTCGTCCTCCCTAGGCTTATTCTTGTCGAATTAGGGTTTTTAACCAATCTTGTGCATCCAATAAGTTCATTTGTGTCATTGGATGAACATTTAGGTCACTTTCGTCCTCCCTAGACTTATTCTTGTCCAATTAGGGTTTTTAGCCAATCTTGTGCATCCAATAAGTTCATTTGTGTCATTGGAGGAACATTTAGGTCATTTTCGTCCTCCCTAGTCTTATTCTTGTCCAATTAGGGTTTTTATGCAATCTTGTGCATCCAATAGGTGTGTTTGTGTCATTGGACGAACATTTAGGTCATTTTCGTCTTCCCTAGACTTATTGTTGTCCAATTAGGGTTTTTAACCAATCTTGTGCATCCAATAGGTGTGTTTGTGTCATTGGAGGAACATTTAGGTCATTTTCGCCCTCCCTAGTCTTATTCTTGTCCAATTAGGGTTTTTATGCAATCTTGTGCATCCAATAGGTGTGTTTGTGTCATTGGAGGAACATTTAGGTCATTTTCGTCCTCCCTAGTCTTATTCTTGTCCAATTAGGGATTTTATTCAATCTTGTGCATCCAATAGGTGTGTTTGTGTCATTGGACGAACATTTAGGTCATTTTCGTCCTCTCTAGGCTTATTCTTGTGCAATTACGGTTTTTAAGCAACCTTGTTTATCCAATAAGTTTATTTGTGTCATTGGTTGAACATTTAGGTCATTTTCGTCCTCCCTAGGCTTATTCTTGTCCAATTAGGGTTTTTAACCAACCTTGTGCATCCAATAAGTTCATTTGTGTCATTGGAGGAACATTTAGGTCATTTTCGTCCTCCCTAGTCTTATTCTTGTCCAATTAGGGTTTTTATGCAATCTTGTGCATCCAATAGGTGTGTTTGTGTCATTGGACGAACACTTAGGTCATTTTCGTCCTCCCTAGGCTTATTCTTGTCCAATTAGGGTTTTTAACCAATCTTGTGCATCCAATAAGTTCATTTGTGTCATTAGACGAACATTTAGGTCATTTTCCTCCTCCCTAGGCTTATTCTTGTCCAATTAGGGTTTTTAACCAATCAGGTGCATCCAATAAGTTGATTTGTGTCATTAGATGAACATTTAGGTCATTTTCGTCCTCCCTAGGCTTATTCTTGTCCAATTAGGGTTTTTAACCAACCTTGTGCATCCAATAAGTTCATTTGTGTCATTGGAGGAACATTTAGGTCATTTGCGTCCTCCCTAGTCTTATTCTTGTCCAATTAGGGTTTTTATGCAATCTTGTGCATCCAATAGGTGTGTTTGTGTCATTGGACGAACACTTAGGTCATTTTCGTCCTCCCTAGGCTTATTCTTGTCCAATTAGGGTTTTTAACCAATCTTGTGCATCCAATAAGTTCATTTGTGTCATTAGACGAACATTTAGGTCATTTTCGTCCTCCCTAGGCTTATTCTTGTCCAATTTGGGTTTTTAACCAATCAGGTGCATCCAATAAGTTGATTTGTGTCATTAGATGAACATTTAGGTCATTTTCGTCCTCCCTAGGCTTATTCTTGTCCAATTAGGGTTTTTAACAAATCTTGTGCATCCAATAAGTTCAGTTGTGTCATTGGATGAACATTTAGGTCATTTTCGTCCTCCCTAGGCTTATTCTTGTCCAATTAGGGTTTTTAGCCAATCTTGTGCATCCAATAAGTTCATTTGTGTGATTGGAGGGACATTTAGGTCATGTTCGTCCTCCCTAGGCTTATTCTTGTCCAATTAGGGTTTTTAACCAACCTTGTGCATCCAATAAGTTCATTTGTGTCATTGGTTGAACATTTAGGTCATTTTCGTCCTCCCTAGGCTTATTCTTGTCCAATTAGGGTTTTAAACCAACCTTGTGCATCCAATAAGTTCATTTGTGTCATTGGAGGAACATTTTGGTCATTTTCGTCCTCCCTAGTCTTATTCTTGTCCAATTAGGGTTTTTATGCAATCTTGTGCATCCAATAGGTGTGTTTGTGTCATTGGACGAACACTTAGGTCATTTTCGTCCTCCCTAGGCTTATTCTTGTCCAATTAGGGTTTTTAACCAATCTTGTGCATCCAATAAGTTCATTTGATTCATTGGATGAACATTTAGGTCATTTTCGTCCTCCCTAGGCTTATTCTTGTCCAATTAGGTATTTTAACCAATCTTGTGCATCCAATAAGTTCATTTGTGTCATTGGATGAACATTTAGGTCAATTTCGTCCTCCCTAGTCTTATTCTTTTCCAATTAGGGTTTTAAGCAATCTTGTGCATCAAATATGTGTGTTTGTTTCATTGGATAAACATTTAGGTCATTTTCGTCCTCCCTATGCTTATTCTTGTCCAATTAGGGTTTTTAACCAATCTTGTGCATACAATAAGTTTATTTGTGTCATTGGATGAACATTTAGGTCATTTTCGTCCTCCCTAGTCTTATTCTTGTCCAATTAGGGTTTTTATGCAATCTTGTGCATCCAATAGGTGTGTTTGTGTCATTTGAGGAACATTTAGGTCATTTTCGTCCTCCCTAGTCTTATTCTTGTCCAATTAGGGTTTTTATGCAATCTTGTGCATCCAATAGGTGTGTTTGTGTCATTGGACGAACATTTAGGTCATTTTCAGCCTCCATAGGCTTATTCTTGTCCAATTAGGGTTTTTAACCAACCTTGTGCATCCAATAAGTTCATTTGTGTCATTGGAGAAACATTTAGGTCATTTTCGTCCTCCCTAGTCTTATTCTTGTCCAATTAGGGTTTTTATGCAATCTTGTGCATCCAATAGGTGTGTTTGTGTCATTGGATGAACATTTAGGTCAATTTCGTCCTCCCTAGGCTTATTCTTGTCCAATTAGGGTTTTTAACCAATCATGTGCATCCAATAAGTTCATTTGTGTCATTCGATGAACATTTAGGTCATTTTCGTCCTCCCTAGGCTTATTCTTGTCCAATTAGGGTTTTTAACCAATCTTGTGCATCCAATAAGTTCATTTGTATCATTGGATGAACAGTTAGGTCATTTTCTTCCTCTCTAGGCTTATTCTTGTCCAATTAGGGTTTTTAACCAATCATGTGCATCCAATAAGTTCATTTGTGTCATTGGTTGAACATTTAGGTCATTTTCGTCCTCCCTAGGCTTATTCTTGTCCAATTAGGGTTTTTAACCAACCTTGTGCATCCAATAAGTTCATTTGTGTCATTGGAGGAACATTTAGGTCATTTTCGTCCTCCCTAGTCTTATTCTTGTCCAATTAGGGTTTTTATGCAATCTTGTGCATCCAATAGGTGTGTTTGTGTCATTGGATGAACATTTAGGTCATTTTCGTCGTCCCTAGGCTTATTCTTGTCCAATTAGGGTTTTTAACCAACCTTGTGCATCCAATAAGTTCATTTGTGTCATTGGAGGAACATTTAGGTCATATTCGTCCTCCCTAGTCTTATTCTTGTCCAATTAGGGTTTTTATGCAATCTTGTGCATCCAATAGGTGTGTATGTGTCATTGGACGAACATTTAGGTCATTTTCGTCCTCCCTAGGCTTATTCTTGTACAATTAGGGTTTTTAACCAATCATGTGCATCCAATAAGTTCATTTGTGTCATTGGATGAACATTTAGGTCATTTTCGTCCTCCCTAGGCTTATTCTTGTCCAATTAGGATTTTTAACCAATCTTGTGCATCCAATAAGTTCATTTGTGTCATTGGATGAACAGTTAGGTCATTTTCGTCCTCCCTAGGCTTATTCTTGTCCAATTAGGGTTTTTAGCCAATCTTGTGCATCCAATAAGTTCATTTGTGTCATTGGAGGAACATTTAGGTCACTTTCGTCCTCCCTAGGCTTATTCTTGTCCAATTAGGATTTTTAACCAATCTTCTGCATCCAATAGGTGTGTTTGGAGGAACATTTAGGTCATTTTCGTCCTCCCTAGTCTTATTCTTGTCCAATTAGGGTTTTTATGCAATCTTGTGCATCGAATAGATGTGTTTGTGTCATTGGACAAACATTTAGGTCATTTTCGTCCTCCCTAGGCTTATTCTTGTCCAATTACGGTTTTTAACCAATCTTGTGCATCCAATAAGTTCATTTGTGTCATTAGACGAACATTTAGGTCATTTTCGTCCTCCCTAGGCTTTTTCTTGTCCAATTAGGGTTTTTAACCAATCATGTGCATCCAATAAGTTGATTTGTGTCATTGGATGAACATTTAGGTCATTTTCGTCCTCCCTAGGATTATTCTTGTCCAATTAGGGTTTTTAACCAATCTTGTGCATCCAATATGTTCATTTGTGTCATTGGATGAACATTTAGGTCATTTTCTGCTTCCCTAGGCTTATTCTTGTCCAATTAGGGTTTTTAACCAATCTTGTGCATCCAATAGGTGTGTTTGTGTCATTGGATAAATATTTAGGTCATTTTCGTCCTCGCTAGTCTTATTCTTGTCCAATTAGGGTTTTTATGTAATCTTGTGCATCCAATAGGTGTGTTTGTGTCATTGGACGAACATTTAGGTCATTTTCGTCCTCCCTAGGCTTATTCTTGTCAAATTAGGGTTTTTAACCAATCTTGTGCATCCAATAAGTTCATTTGTGTCATTAGACGAACATTTAGGTCATTTTCGTCCTCCATAGGCTTATTCTTGTCCAATTAGGGTTTTTAACCAATCATGTGCATCCAATAAGTTGATTTGTGTCATTGGATGAACATTTAGGTCATTTTCGTCCTCCCTAGGCTTATTCTTGTCCAATTAGGGTTTTTAACCATTCTTGTGCATCCAATAAGTTCAGTTGTGTCATTGCATGAACATTTAGGTAATTTTCGTCCTCCCTAGGCTTATTCTTGTCCAATTAGGGTTTTTAGCCAATCTTGTGCATCCAATAAGTTCATTTGTGTCATTGGAGGGACATTTAGGTCATTTTCGTCCTCCCTAGGCTTATTCTTGTCCAATTAGGGTTTTTAACCAACCTTGTGCATCCAATAAGTTCATTTGTGTCATTGGTTTAACATTTAGGTCATTTTCGTCCTCCCTAGGCTTATTCTTGTCCAATTAGGGTTTTTAACCAACCTTGTGCATCCAATAAGTTCATTTGTGTCATTGGAGGAACATTTAGGTCATTTTCGTCCTCCCTAGTCTTATTCTTGTCCAATTAGGGGTTTTATGCAATCTTGTGCATCCAATAGGTGTGTTTGTGTCATTGGACGAACATTTAGGTCATTTTCGTCCTCCCTAGGCTTATTCTTGTCCAATTAGGGTTTTTAACCAATCATGTGCATCCAATAAGTTCATTTGTGTCATTGGATGAACATTTAGGTCATGTTTTTCCTCCCTAGGCTTATTCTTGTCCAATTAGGGTTTTTAACCAATCTTGTGCATCCAATAAGTTCATTTGTGTCATTGGATGAACATTTAGGTCATTTTTGTCCTCCCTGTGCTTATTCTTGTCCAATTAGGGTTTTTAACCAATCTTGTGCATACAATAAGTTCATTTGTGTCATTGGATGAACATTTAGGTCATTTTCGTCCTCCCTAGTCTTATTCTTGTCCAATTAGGGTTTTTATGCAATCTTGTGCATCCAATAGGTGTGATTGTGTCATTGGACAAACATTTAGGTCATTTTCGTCCTCCCTAGTCTTATTCTTGTCGAATTAGGGTTTTTATGCAATCTTTTGCATCCAATAGGTGTGTTTGTGTCATTGGAGGAACATTTAGGTCATTTTCGTCCTCCCTAGTCTTATTCTTGTCCAATTAGGGTTTTTATGCAATCTTGTGCATCCAATAGGTGTGTTTGTGTCATTGGACGAACATTTAGGTCATTTTCGTCCTCCCTAGGCTTATTCTTGTCCAATTGGGGTTTTTAACCAATCTTGTGCATCCAATAAGTTCATTTGTGTCATTAGACGAACATTTAGGTCATTTTCGTCCTCCCTAGGCTTATTCTTGTCCAATTAGGGTTTTTAACCAATCATGTGCATCCAATAAGTTGCTTTGTGTCATTGGTTGAACATTTAGGTCATTTTCGTCCTCCCTAGGCTTATTCTTGTCCAATTAGGGTTTTTAACCAACCTTGTGCATCCAATAAGTTCATTTGTGTCATTGGAGGAACATTTAGGTCATTTTCGTCCTCCCTAGTCTTATTCTTGTCCAATTAGGGTTTTTATGCAATCTTGTGCATCCAATAGGTGTGTTTGTGTCATTGGACGAACATTTAGGTCATTTTCGTCCTCCCTATGCTTATTCTTGTCCAATTAGCGTTTTTAACCAACCTTGGGCATCCAATAAGTTCATTTGTGTCGTTGGTTGAACATTTAGGTCATTTTCGTCCTCCCTAGGCTTATTCTTGTCCAATTAGGGTTTTTAACCAACCTTGTGCATCCAATAAGTTCATTTGTGTCATTGGAGGAACATTTAGGTCATTTTCGTCCTCCCTAGTCTTATTCTTGTCCAATTAGGGTTTTTATGCAATCTTGTGCATCCAATAGGTGCGTTTGTGTCATTGGATGAACATTTAGGTCATTTTCGTCCTCCCTAGTCTTATTCTTGTCCAATTAGGGTTTTTAACCAATCTTGTGCATCCAATAAGTTCATTTGTGTCATTGGATGAACATTTAGGTCATTTCCGTCCTCCCTAGGCTTATTCTTGTCCAATTAGGGTTTTTAACCAATCTTGTGCATCCAATAAGTTCATTTGTGTCATTGGATTAACATTTAGGTCATTTTCGTCCTCCCTAGGCTTATTCTTGTCCAATTAGGGTTTTTAACCAACCTTGTGCATCCAATAAGTTCATTTGTGTCATTGGAGGAACATTTAGGTCATTTTCGTCCTCCCTAGTCTTATTCTTGTCCAATTAGGGTTTTTATGCAATCTTGTGCGTCCAATAGGTGTGTTTGTGTCATTGGACGAACATTTAGGTCATTTTCGTCGTCCCTAGGCTTATTCTTGTCCAATTAGGGTTTTTAACCAATCTTGTGCATCCAATAAGTTTATTTGTGTCATTGGAGGAACATTTAGGTCATTTTCGTCCTCCCTAGTCTTATTCTTGTCCAATTAGGGTTTTTATGCAATCTTGTGCATCCAATAGGTGTGTTTGTGTCATTGGATGAACATTTAGGTCATTTTGGTCCTCCATAGGCTTATTCTTGTCCAATTAGGGTTTTTAACCAACCTTGTGCATCTAATAAGTTCATTTGTGTCGTTGGTTGAACATTTAGGTCATTTTCGTCCTCCCTAGGCTTATTCTTGTCCAATTAGGGTTTTTAACCAACCTTGTGCATCCAATAAGTTCATTTGTGTCATTGGAGGAACATTTAGGTCATTTTCGTCCTCCCTAGTCTTATTCTTGTCCAATTAGGGTTTTTAACCAATCTTGTGCATCCAATAGGTGTGTTTGTGTCATTGGACGAACATTTAGGTCATTTTCGCCCTCCCTAGGCTTATTCTTGTCCAATTAGGGTTTTTAACCAATCTTGTGCATCCAATAAGTTCATTTGTGTCATTGGATGAACATTTAGGTCATTTTCGTCCTCCCTAGGCTTATTCTTGTTCAGTTAGGGTTTTTAACCAATCTTGTGCATCCAATAAGTTCATTTGTGTCATTGGATGAACATTTAGGTTATTTTCGTCCTCCCTAGTCTTATTCTTGTCCAATAAGGTTTTAAGCAATCTTGTGCATCCAATAGGTGTGTTTGTGTCATTTGACGAACATTTAGGTCATTTTCGTCCTCCCTAGGCTTATTCTTGTCCAATTAGGGTTTTTAACCAATCTTTTGCATCCAATAGGTGTGTTTGTGTCATTGGAGGAACATTTAGGTCATTTTCTTCCTCGCTAGTCTTATTATTGTCCAATTAGGGTTTTTATGCAATCTTGTGCATCCAATAGGTGTGTTTGTGTCATTGGACGAACATTTAGGTCATTTTCGTCGTCCCTAGGCTTATTCTTGTCCAATTAGGGTTTTTAACCAACCTTGTGCATCCAATAAGTTCATTTGTGTCATTGGATGAACATTTAGGTCATTTTCGTCCTCCCTAGGCTTATTCTTGTCCAATTAGGATTTTTAACCAATCTTGTGCATCCAATAAGTTCATTTGTGTCATTGGATGAACAGTTAGGTCATTTTCGTCCTCCCTAGGCTTATTCTTGTCCAATTAGGGTTTTTAGCCAATCTTGTGCATCCAATAAGTTCATTTGTGTCATTGGAGGAACATTTAGGTCACTTTCGTCCTCCCTAGGCTTATTCTTGTCCAATTAGGATTTTTAACCAATCTTCTGCATCCAATAGGTGTGTTTGGAGGAACATTTAGGTCATTTTCGTCCTCCCTAGTCTTATTCTTGTCCAATTAGGGTTTTTATGCAATCTTGTGCATCGAATAGATGTGTTTGTGTCATTGGACAAACATTTAGGTCATTTTCGTCCTCCCTAGGCTTATTCTTGTCCAATTAGGGTTTTTAACCAATCTTGTGCATCCAATAAGTTCATTTGTGTCATTAGACGAACATTTAGGTCATTTTCGTCCTCCCTAGGCTTTTTCTTGTCCAATTAGGGTTTTTAACCAATCATGTGCATCCAATAAGTTGATTTGTGTCATTGGATGAACATTTAGGTCATTTTCGTCCTCCCTAGGATTATTCTTGTCCAATTAGGGTTTTTAACCAATCTTGTGCATCCAATATGTTCATTTGTGTCATTGGATGAACATTTAGGTCATTTTCTGCTTCCCTAGGCTTATTCTTGTCCAATTAGGGTTTTTAACCAATCTTGTGCATCCAATAGGTGTGTTTGTGTCATTGGATAAATATTTAGGTCATTTTCGTCCTCGCTAGTCTTATTCTTGTCCAATTAGGGTTTTTATGTAATCTTGTGCATCCAATAGGTGTGTTTGTGTCATTGGACGAACATTTTGGTCATTTTCGTCCTCCCTAGGCTTATTCTTGTCAAATTAGGGTTTTTAACCAATCTTGTGCATCCAATAAGTTCATTTGTGTCATTAGACGAACATTTAGGTCATTTTCGTCCTCCATAGGCTTATTCTTGTCCAATTAGGGTTTTTAACCAATCATGTGCATCCAATAAGTTGATTTGTGTCATTGGATGAACATTTAGGTCATTTTCGTCCTCCCTATGCTTGTTCTTGTCCAATTAGGGTTTTTAACCAATCTTGTGCATCCAATAAGTTCAGTTGTGTCATTGCATGAACATTTAGGTAATTTTCGTCCTCCCTAGGCTTATTCTTGTCCAATTAGGGTTTTTAGCCAATCTTGTGCATCCAATAAGTTCATTTGTGTCATTGGAGGGACATTTAGGTCATTTTCGTCCTCCCTAGGCTTATTCTTGTCCAATTAGGGTTTTTAACCAACCTTGTGCATCCAATAAGTTCATTTGTGTCATTGGTTGAACATTTAGGTCATTTTCGTCCTCTCTAGGCTTATTCTTGTCCAATTAGGGTTTTTAACCAACCTTGTGCATCCAATAAGTTCATTTGTGTCATTGGAGGAACATTTAGGTCATTTTCGTCCTCCCTAGTCTTATTCTTGTCCAATTAGGGTTTTTATGCAATCTTGTGCATCCAATAGGTGTGTTTGTGTCATTGGACGAACATTTAGGTCATTTTCGTCCTCCCTAGGCTTATTCTTTTCCAATTAGTGTTTTTAACCAATCTTGTGCATCCAATAAGTTCATTTGTCTCATTGGTTGAACATTTAGGTCATTTTCGTCCTCCCTAGACTTATTCTTGTCCAATTAGGGTTTTTAACCAACCTTGTGCATCCAATAAGTTCATTTGTGTCATTGGAGGAACATTTAGGTCATTTTCGTCCTCCCTAGTCTTATTCTTGTCCAATTAGGGTTTTTGACCAATCATGTGCATCCAATAAGTTGATTTGTGTCATTGGATGAACATTTAGGTCATTTTCGTCCTCCCTAGGCTTATTCTTGTCCAATTAGGGTTTTTAACCAATCTTGTGCATCCAATAAGTTCATTTGTGTCATTGGACAAACATTTAGGTCATTTTCGCCCTCCCTAGGCTTATTCTTGTCCAATTAGGGTTTTTAACCAATCTTGTGCATCCAATAAGTTCATTTGTGTCATTGGACGAACATTTAGGTCATTTTCGCCCTCCCTAGGCTTATTCTTGTCCAATTAGGGTTTTTAACCAATCTTGTGCATCCAATAAGTTCATTTGTGTCATTGGAGGAATATTTAGGTCATTTTCGTCCTCCCTAGGCTTATTCTTGTCCAGTTAGGGTTTTTAACCAATCTTGTGCATCCAATAAGTTCATTTTTGTCATTAGACGAACATTTAGGTCATTTTCGTCCTCCCTAGGCTTATTCTTGTCCAATTAGGGTTTTTAACCAATCATGTGCATCCAATAAGTTGATTTGTGTCATTGGATGAACATTTAGGTCATTTTCGTCCTCCCTAGGCTTATTCTTGTCCAATTAGGGTTTTTAACCAATCTTGTGCATCCAATAAGTTCATTTGTGTCATTGGATGAACATTAAGGTCATTTTCTGCTTCCCTTGGCTTATTCTTGTCCAATTAGGGTTTTTAACCAATCTTGTGCATCCAATAGGTGTGTTTGTGTCATTGGATAAACATTTAGGTCATTTTCGTCCTCCCTAGTCTTATTCTTGTCCAATTAGGGTTTTTATGTAATCTTGTGCATCCAATAAGTTCATTTGTGTCATTGGATGAACATTTAGGTCATTTTCGTCCTCCCTAGTCTTATTCTTGTCCAATTAGGGTTTTTATGCAATCTTGTGCATCCAATAGGTGTGTTTGTGTCATTGGAGGAACATTTAGGTCATTTTCGTCCTCCCTAGTCTTATTCTTGTCCAATTAGGGATTTTATGCAATCTTGTGCATCCAATAGGTGTATTTGTGTCATTGGACAAACATTTAGGTCATTTTCGTCCTCCCTAGGCTTATTCTTGTCCAATTAGGGTTTTTAACCAATCTTGTGCATCCAATAAGTTCATTTGTGTCATTGGATGAACATTTAGGTCATTTTCGTCCTCCCTAGTCTTATTCTTGTCCAATTAGGGTTTTTAACCAACATTGTGCATCCAATAAGTTCATTTGTGTCATTGGTGGAACGTTTAGGTCATTTACGTCCTCCCTAGTCTTATTCTTGTCCAATTAGGGTTTTTATGCAATCTTGTGCATCCAATAGGTGTGTTTGTGTCATTGGAGGAACATTTAGGTCATTTTCGTCCTCCCTAGTCTTATTCTTGTCCAATTAGGGTTTTTATGCAATCTTGTGCATCCAATAGGTGTGTTTGTGTCATTGGACGAACATTTAGGTCATTTTCGTCCTCCCTAGGCTTATTCTTGTCCAATTAGGGTTTTTAACCAATCTTGTGCATCCAATAAGTTCATTTGTGTCATTGGATGAACATTTAGGTAATTTTCGTCGTCCTTAGTCTTATTCTTGTCGAATTAGGTTTTTATGCAATCTTGTGCATCCAATAGGTGTGTTTGTGTCATTGGAGGAACATTTAGGTCATTTTCGTCCTCCCTAGTCTTATTCTTGTCCAATTAGGGTTTTTATGCAATCTTGTGCATCCAATAGGTGTGTTTGTGTCATTGGACGAACATTTAGTTCATTTTCGTCCTCCCTAGGCTTATTCTTGTCCAATTAGGGTTTTTAACCAACCTTGTGCATCCAATAAGTTCATTTGTGTCATTGGAGGAACATT
Organism: Cicer pinnatifidum; assembly: GCA_037974775.1. NCBI lineage: Eukaryota > Viridiplantae > Streptophyta > Magnoliopsida > Fabales > Fabaceae > Cicer > Cicer pinnatifidum. The sequence goes on along the minus strand of JBBPBR010000134.1, from coordinate 75,254 downwards.
TAGGTCATTTTCGTCCTCCCTAGTCTTATTCTTGTCCAATTAGGGTTTTTGACCAATCATGTGCATCCAATAAGTTGATTTGTGTCATTGGACGAACATTTAGGTCATTTTCGTCCTCCCTAGGCTTATTCTTGTCCAATTAGGGTTTTTAACCAACCTTGTGCATCCAATAAGTTCATTTGTGTCATTGGTTGAACATTTAGGTCATTTTCGTCCTCCCTAGGCTTATTCTTGTCCAATTAGGGTTTTTAACCAAGCTTGTGCATCCAATAAGTTCATTTGTGTCATTGGAGGAACATTTAGGTCATTTTCGTCCTCCCTAGTCTTATTCTTGTCCAATTAGGGTTTTTATGCAATCTTGTGCATCCAATAGGTGTGTTTGTGTCATTGGACGAACATTTAGGTCATTTTCGTCGTCCCTAGGCTTATTCTCGCCAATTAGGGTTTTTAACCAATCTTGTGCATCCAATAAGTTTATTTGTGTCATTGGAGGAATATTTAGGTCATTTTCGTCCTCCCTAGTCTTATTCTTGTCCAATTAGGGTTTTTATGCAATCTTGTGCATCCAATAGGTGTGTTTGTGTCATTGGACGAACATTTAGGTCATTTTCGTCCTCCCTAGGCCTATTCTTGGTCAATTAGGGTTTTTAACCAATCTTGTGCATCCAATAAGTTCATTTGTGTCATTGGATGAACATTTAGGTCATTTTCGTCCTCCCAAGTCTTATTCTTGTCCAATTAGGGTTTTTATGCAATCTTGTGCATCCAATAGGTGTGTTTGAGTCATTGGAGGAACATTTAGGTCATTTTCGTCCTCCTTAGTCTTATTCTTGTCCAATTAGGGTTTTTATGCAATCTTGTGCATCCAATAGGTGTGTTTGTGTCATTGGACGAACATTTAGGTCATTTTCGTCCTCCCTATGCTTATTCTTGTCCGATTAGGATTTTTAACCAATCTTGTGCATCCAATAAGTTCATTTGTGTCATTGGATGAACATTTAGGTCATTTTCGTCCTCCCTAGGCTTATTCTTGTCCAATTAGGATTTTTATGCAATCTTGTGCATCCAATAGGTGTGTTTGTGTCATTGGACGAACATTTAGGTCATTTTCGTCCTCCCTAGGCTTATTCTTGTCCAATTAGGGTTTTTAACCAATCTTGTGCATCCAATAAGTTCATTTGTGTCATTGGTGGAACATTTAGGTCATTTACGTCCTCCCTAGGCTTAATCTTGTCCAATTAGGGTTTTCAACCAATCTTGTGCATCCAATAAGTTCATTTGTGTGATTGGATGAACATTTAGGTCATTTTCGTCCTCCCAAGTCTTATTCTTGTCCATTTAAGGTTTTTATGCAATCTTGTGCATCCAATAGGTGTGTTTGTGTCATTGGAGGAACATTTAGGTCATTTTCGTCCTCCCTAGTCTTATTCTTGTCCAATTAGGGTTTTTATGCAATCTTGTGCATCCAATAGGTGTGTTTGTGTCATTGGACGAACATTTAGGTCATTTTCGTCCTCCCTAGGCTTATTCTTGTCCGATTAGGGTTTTTAACCAATCTTGTGCATCCAATAAGTTCATTTGTGTCATTGGATGAACATTTAGGTCATTTTCTTTCTCCCTAGGCTTATTCTTGTCCAATTAGGGTTTTTAACCAATCTTGTGCATCCAATAAGTTCATTTGTGTCATTGGATGAACATTTAGGTCATTTTCATCCTCCCTAGGCTTATTCTTGTCCAATTAGGGTTTTTATGCAATCTTTTTCATCCAATAGGTGTGTTTGTGTCATTGGACGAACATATAGGTCATTTTCGTCCTCCATAGTCTTATTCTTGTCCAATTAGGGTTTTTATGCAATCTAGTGCATCCAATAGGTGTGTTTGTGTCATTGGACGAACATTTAGGTCATTTTCGTCCTCCCTAGGCTTATTCTTGTCCAATTAGGGTTTTTAACCAATCATGTGCATCCAATAAGTTGATTTGTGTCATTGGATGAACATTTAGGTCATTTTCGTCCTCCCTAGGCTTATTCTTGTCCAATTAGGGTTTTTAACCAACCTTGTGCATCCAATAAGTTCATTTGTGTCATTGGAGGAACATTTAGGTCATTTGCGTCCTCCCTAGTCTTATTCTTGTCCAATTAGGGTTTTTATGCAATCTTGTGCATCCAATAGGTGTGTTTGTGTCATTGGACGAACACTTAGGTCATTTTCGTCCTCCCTAGGCTTATTCTTGTCCAATTAGGGTTTTTAACCAATCTTGTGCATCCAATAAGTTCATTTGTGTCATTAGACGAACATTTAGGTCATTTTCCTCCTCCCTAGGCTTATTCTTGTCCAATTAGGGTTTTTAACCAATCAGGTGCATCCAATAAGTTGATTTGTGTCATTAGATGAACATTTAGGTCATTTTCGTCCTCCCTAGGCTTATTCTTGTCCAATTAGGGTTTTTAACCAATCTTGTGCATCCAATAAGTTCATTTGTGTCATTGGATGAACATTTAGGTCATTTTCGTCCTCCCTAGGCTTATTCTTGTCCAATTAGTGTTTTTAGCCAATCTTGTGCATCCAATAAGTTCATTTGTGTCATAAGAGGAACATTTAGGTCATTTTCGTCCTCCCTAGTCTTATTCTTGTCCAATTAGGGTTTTAAGCAATCTTGTGCATCAAATATGTGTGTTTGTTTCATTGGATGAACATTTAGGTCATTTTCTGCTTCCCTATGCTTATTCTTGTCCAATTAGGGTTTTTAACCAATCTTGTGCATCCAATAGGTGTGTTTGTGTCATTGGATAAACATTTAGGTCATTTTCGTCCTCCCTAGTCTTATTCTTGTCCAATTAGGGTTTTTATGTAATCTTGTGCATCCAATAGGTGTGTTTGTGTCATTGGACGAACATTTAGGTCATTTTCGTCCTCCCTAGGCTAATTCTTGTCAAATTAGGGTTTTTAACCAATCTTGTGCATCCAATAAGTTCATTTGTGTCATTAGACGAACATTTAGGTCATTTTCGTCCTCCATAGGCTTATTCTTGTCCAATTAGGGTTTTTAACCAATCATGTGCATCCAATAAGTTGATTTGTGTCATTGGATGAACATTTAGGTCATTTTCGTCCTCCCTAGGCTTATTCTTGTCCAATTAGGGTTTTTAACCATTCTTGTGCATCCAATAAGTTCAGTTGTGTCATTGCATGAACATTTAGGTAATTTTCGTCCTCCCTAGGCTTATTCTTGTCCAATTAGGGTTTTTAGCCAATCTTGTGCATCCAATAAGTTCATTTGTGTCATTGGAGGAACATTTAGGTCATTTTCGTCCTCCCAAGTCTTATTCTTGTCCAATTAGGGTTTTTATGCAATCTTGTGCATCCAATAGGTGTGTATGTGTCATTGGACGAACATTTAGGTCATTTTCGTCCTCCCTAGGCTTATTCTTGTCCAATTAGGGTTTTTAACCAACCTTGTGCATCCAATAAGTTCATTTGTGTCATTGGAGGAACATTTAGGTCATTTTCGTCCTCCCTAGTCTTATTCTTGTCCAATTAGGGTTTTTATGCAATCTTGTGCATCCAATAGGTGTGTTTGTGTCATTGGACGAACATTTAGGTCATTTTCGTCCTCCCTAGGCTTATTCTTTTCCAATTAGTGTTTTTAACCAATCTTGTGCATCCAATAAGTTCATTTGTCTCATTGGTTGAACATTTAGGTCATTTTCGTCCTCCCTAGACTTATTCTTGTCCAATTAGGGTTTTTAACCAACCTTGTGCATCCAATAAGTTCATTTGTGTCATTGGAGGAACATTTAGGTCATTTTCGTCCTCCCTAGTCTTATTCTTGTCCAATTAGGGTTTTTGACCAATCATGTGCATCCAATAAGTTGATTTGTGTCATTGGATGAACATTTAGGTCATTTTCGTCCTCCCTAGGCTTATTCTTGTCCAATTAGGGTTTTTAACCAATCTTGTGCATCCAATAAGTTCATTTGTGTCATTGGACAAACATTTAGGTCATTTTCGCCCTCCCTAGGCTTATTCTTGTCCAATTAGGGTTTTTAACCAATCTTGTGCATCCAATAAGTTCATTTGTGTCATTGGACGAACATTTAGGTCATTTTCGCCCTCCCTAGGCTTATTCTTGTCCAATTAGGGTTTTTAACCAATCTTGTGCATCCAATAAGTTCATTTGTGTCATTGGAGGAATATTTAGGTCATTTTCGTCCTCCCTAGGCTTATTCTTGTCCAGTTAGGGTTTTTAACCAATCTTGTGCATCCAATAAGTTCATTTTTGTCATTAGACGAACATTTAGGTCATTTTCGTCCTCCCTAGGCTTATTCTTGTCCAATTAGGGTTTTTAACCAATCATGTGCATCCAATAAGTTGATTTGTGTCATTGGATGAACATTTAGGTCATTTTCGTCCTCCCTAGGCTTATTCTTGTCCAATTAGGGTTTTTAACCAATCTTGTGCATCCAATAAGTTCATTTGTGTCATTGGATGAACATTAAGGTCATTTTCTGCTTCCCTTGGCTTATTCTTGTCCAATTAGGGTTTTTAACCAATCTTGTGCATCCAATAGGTGTGTTTGTGTCATTGGATAAACATTTAGGTCATTTTCGTCCTCCCTAGTCTTATTCTTGTCCAATTAGGGTTTTTATGTAATCTTGTGCATCCAATAAGTTCATTTGTGTCATTGGTTGAACATTTAGGTCATTTTCGTACTCCCTAGGCTTATTCTTGTCCAATTAGGGTTATTAACCAACCTTGTGCATCCAATAAGTTCATTTGTGTCATTGGAGGAACATTTAGGTCATTTTCGTCCTCCCTAGTCTTATTCTTGTCCAATTAGGGTTTTTATGCAATCTTGTGCATCCAATAGGTGTGTATGTGTCATTGGACGAACATTTAGGTCATTTTCGTCCTCCCTAGGCTTATTCTTCTCCAATTAGGGTTTTTAACCAATCTTGTGCATCCAATAAGTTCATTTGTGTCATTGGACGAACATTTAGGTCATTTTCGTCCTCCCTAGGCTTATTCTTGTCCAATTAGGGTTTTTAACCAATCTTGTGCATCCAATAAGTACATTTGTGTCATTGGATGAACATTTAGGTCATTTTCGTCCTCCCTAGTCTTATTCTTGTCCAATTAGGGTTTTAAGCAATCTTGTGCATCCAATATGTGGGTTTGTGTCATTGGATGAACGTTTAGGTCATTTTCGTCCTCCCTATGCTTATTCCTGTCCAATTAGGGTTTTTAACCAATCTTGTGCATCCAATAAGTTCATTTGTGTCATTGGATGAACATTTAGGTCATTTTCGTCCTCCCTAGTCTTATTCTTGTCCAATTAGGGTTTTTATGCAATCTTGTGCATCCAATAGGTGTGTTTGTGTCATTAGTCGAACATTTAGGTCATTCTCGTCCTCCCTAGGCTTATTCTTGTCCAATTAGGGTTTTTAACCAATCATGTGCATCCAATAAGTTGATTTGTGTCATTGGATGAACATTTAGGTCATTTTCGTCCTCCCTAGGCTTATTCTTGTCCAATTAGGGTTTTTAACCAACCTTGTGCATCCAATAAGTTAATTTGTGTCATTAGTTGAACATTTAGGTCATTTTGGTCCTCCCTAGGCTTATTCTTGTCCAATTAGGGTTTTTAACCAACCTTGTGCATCCAATAAGTTCATTTGTGTCATTGGATGAACATTTAGGTCATTTTCGTCCTCCCTAGGCTTATTCTTGTCCAATTAGGGTTTTTAGCCAATCCTGTGCATCCAATAGGTGTGTTTGTGTCATTGGAGGAACATTTAGGTCATTTTCGTCCTCCCTAGTCTTATTCTTGTCCAATTAGGGTTTTTATGCAATCTTGTGCATCCAATAGGTGTGTTTGTGTCATTGGACGAACATTTAGGTCATTTTCGTCCTCCCTAGGCATATTCTAGGCCAATTAGGGTTTTTAACCAATCTTGTGCATCCAATAAATCATTTGTGTCATTGGATGAACATTTAGGTCATTTTCGTCCTCCCAAGTCTTATTCTTGTCCAATTAGGGTTTTTATGCAATCTTGTGCATCCAATAGGTGTGTTTGTGTCATTGGACGAACATTTAGGTCATTTTCGTCCTCCCTATGCTTATTCTTGTCCAATTAGGGTTTTTAACCAATTTTGTGCATCCAATAAGTTCATTTGTATCATTACACGAACATTTAGGTCATTTTCGTCCTCCCTAGGCTTATTCTTGTCCAATTAGGGTTTTTAACCAATCATGTGCATCCAATAAGTTGATTTGTGTCATTGGATGAACATTTAGGTCATTTTCGTCCTCCCTAGGCTTATTCTTGTCCAATTAGGGTTTTTAACCAATCTTGTGCATCCAATGTTCATTTGTGTCATTGGATGAACATTTAGGTCATTTTCGTCGTCCCAAGGCTTATTCTTGTCCAATTAGGGTTTTTATGCAATCTTGTGCATCCAATAGGTGTGTTTGTGTCATTGCAGGAACATTTAGGTCATTTTCGTCCTCCCTAGTCTTATTCTTGTCCAATTAGGGTTTTTATGCAATATTGTGCATCCAATAGGTGTGTTTGTGTCATTGGACGAACATTTAGGTCATTTTCGTCGTCCCTAGCCTTATTCTTGTCCAATTAGGGTTTTTAACCAACCTTGTGCATCCAATAAGTTCATTTGTGTCATTGGATGAACATTTAGGTCATTTTCGTCCTCCCTAGGCTTATTCTTGTCCAATTAGGGTTTTTAGCCAATCCTGTGCATCCAATAGGTGTGTTTGTGTCATTGGAGGAACATTTAGGTCATTTTCGTCCTCCCTAGTCTTATTCTTGTCCAATTAGGGTTTTTATGCAATCTTGTGCATCCAATAGGTGTGTTTGTGTCATTGGACGAACATTTAGGTCATTTTCGTCCTCCCTATGCTTATTCTTGTCCAGGTAGGGTTTATAACTAATCTTGTGCATCCAATAAGTTCAGTTGTGTCATTGGATGAACATTTAGGCCATTTTCGTCCTCCCAAGGCTTATTCTTGTCCAATTAGGGTTTTTAGCCAATCTTGTGCATCCAATAAGTTCATTTGTGTCATTGGAGGAACATTTAGGTCATTTTCGTCTTCCCTAGGCTTATTCTTGTCCAATTAGGGTTTTTAACCAATCATGTGCATCCAATAAGTTGATTTGTGTCATTGGATGAACATTTAGGTCATTTTCGTCCTCCCTAGGCTTATTCTTGTCCAATTAGGGTTTTTAGCCATCTTGTGCATCCAATAAGTTCATTTGTGTCAATGGAAGAACATTTAGGTCATTTTCGTCCTCCCTAGGCTTATTCTTGTCCAATTAGCGTTTTAAACCAATCTTGTGCATCCAATATGTTCATTTGTGTCATTGGATAAACATTTAGGTCATTTTCGTCCTCCCTAGTCTTATACTTGTCCAATTAGGGTTTTTAGCCAATCTTGTGCATCCAATAGGTGTGTTTGTGTCATTGGAGGAACATTTAGGTCATTTTCGTCCTCCCTAGTCTTATTCTTGTCCAATTAGGGTTTTTATGCAATCTTGTGCATCCAATAGGTGTGTTTGTGTCATTGGACGAACATTTAGGTCATTTTCGTCCTCCCTATGCTTATTCTTGTCCAGGTAGGGTTTTTAACCAATCTTGTGCATCCAATAAGTTCAGTTGGGTCATTGGATGAACATTTAGGCCATTTTCGTCCTCCCAAGGCTTATTCTTGTCCAATTAGGGTTTTTAGCCAATCTTGTGCATCCAATAAGTTCATTTGTGTCATTGGAGGAACATTTAGGTCATTTTCGTCCTCCCTAGGCTTATTCTTGTCCAATTAGGGTTTTTAACCAATCATGTGCATCCAATAAGTTCATTTGTGTCATTGGATGAAAATTTAGGTCATTTTCGTTCTCCCTAGGCTTATTCTTGTCCAATTAGGGTTTTTAGCCAATCTTGTGCATCCAATAAGTTCATTTGTGTCATTGGAGGAACATTTAGGTCATTTTCGTCCTCCCTAGTCTTATTCTTGTCCAATTAGGGTTTTTATGCAATCTTGTGCATCCAATAGGTGTGTTTGTGTCATTGGACGAACATTTAGGTCATTTTCGTCCTCCCTAGGCTTATTCTTGTCCAATTGGGGTTTTTAACCAATCTTGTGCATCCAATACGTTCATTTGTGTCATTAGACGAACATTTAGGTCATTTTCGTCCTCCCTAGGCTTATTCTTGTCCAATTAGGGTTTTTAACCAATCATGTGCATCCAATAAGTTGATTTGTGTCATTGGATGAACATTTAGGTCATTTTCGTCCTCCCTAGGCTTATTCTTGTCCAATTAGGGTTTTTAACCAATCTTGTGCATCCAATAAGTTCAGTTGTGTCATTGGATGAACATTTAGGTCATTTTCGTCCTCTCTAGGCTTATTCTTGTCTAATTATGGTTTTTAGCCAATCTTGTGCATCCAATAAGTTCATTTGTGTCATTGGAGGGACATTTAGGTCATTTTCGTCCTCCTTAGGCTTGTTCTTGTCCAATTAGGGTTTTTAACCAACCTTGTGCATCCAATAAGTTCATTTGTGTCATTGGTTGAACATTTAGGTCATTTTCGTCCTCCCTAGGCTTATTCTTGTCCAATTAGGGTTTTTAACCAACCTTGTGCATCCAATAAGTTCATTTGTGTCATTGGAGGAACATTTAGGTCATTTTCGTCCTCCCTAGTCTTATTCTTGTCCAATTAGGGTTTTTATGCAATCTTGTGCATCTAATAGGTGTGTTTGTGTCATTGGACGAACATTTAGGTCATTTTCGTCCTCCCTAGGCTTATTCTTGTCCAATTAGGGTTTTTAACCAATCTTGCGCATCCAATAAGTTCATTTGTGTCATTTGATGAACATTTAGGTCATTTTCGTCCTCCCTAGTCTTATTCTTGTCCAATTAGGGTTTTAAGCAATCTTGTGCATCCAATATGTGTGTTTGTGTCATTGGTTGAACATTCAGGTCATTTTCGTCCTCCCTAGGCTTATTCTTGTCCAATTAGGGTTTTTAACCAACCTTGTGCATCCAATAAGTTCATTTGTGTCATTGGAGGAACATTTAGGTCATTTTCGTCCTCCCTAGTCTTATTCTTGTCCAATTAGGGTTTTTATGCAATCTTGTGCATCCAATAGGTGTGTTTGTGTCATTGGACGAACATTTAGGTCATTTCCGTCCTCCCTAGGCTTATTCCTGTCCAATTAGGGTTTTTAACCAATCCTGTGCATCCAATAGGTGTGTTTGTTTCATTGGAGGAACATTTAGGTCATTTTCTTCCCCCCTAGTCTTATTCTTGTCCAATTAGGATTTTTATGCAATCTTGTGCATCCAATAGGTGTGTTTATGTCATTGGACGAACATTTAGGTCATTTTAGTCGTCCCTAGGCTTATTCTTGTCCAATTAGGGTTTTTAACCAATCTTGTGCATCCAATAAGTTCATTTGTGTCAGTAGACGAACATTTAGGTCATTTTCGTCCTCCCTAGGCTTATTCTTGTCCAATTAGGGTTTTTAACCAATCTTGTGCATCCAATAAGTTCATTTGTGTCATTGGACGAACATTTAGGTCATTTTCGTCCTCCCTAGGCTTATTCTTATCCAATTAGGGTTTTTAACCAATCTTGTGCATCCAATAAGTTCATTTGTGTCATTGGATGAACATTTAGGTCATTTTCGTCATCCCTTGTCTTATTCTTGTCCAATTAGGGTTTTAAATCAATCTTGTGCATCCAATATGTTAATTTGTGTCATTGGTTGAATATTTAGGTCATTTTCATCCTCTCTAGTCTTATTCTTGTCCAATTAGGGTTTTAAGCAATCTTGTGCATCCAATATGTGTTTTTGTGTCATTGGATGAACATTTAGGTCATTTTCGTCTTCCCTATGCTTATTCTTGTCCAATTAGGGTTTTTAACCTATCTTGTGCATCCAATAAGTTCATTTGTGTCAGTAGACGAACATTTAGGTCATTTTCGTCCTCCCTAGGCTTATTCATGTCCAATTAGGGTTTTTAACCAATCTTGTGCATCCAATAAGTTCATTTGTGTCATTGGATGAACATTTAGGTCATTTTCGTCTTCCCTAGGCTTATTCTTGTCCAATTAGGGTTTTTAACCAATGTTGTGCATCCAATAGGTGTGTTTGTGTCATTGGATAAACATTTAGGTCATTTTCGTCCTCCCTAGTCTTATTCTTGTCCAATTAGGGTTTTTATGTAATCTTGTGCATCCAATAGGTGTGTTTGTGTCATTGGACGAACATTTAGGTCATTTTCGTCCTCCCAAGGCTTATTCTTGTCCAATTAGGGTTTTTAACCAACCTTGTGCATCCAATAAGTTCATTTGTGTCATTGGTTGAACATTTAGGTCATTTTCGTCCTCCCTAGGCTTATTCTTGTCCAATTAGGGTTTTTAACCAACCTTGTGCATCCAATATGTTCATTTGGGTCATTGGAGGAACATTTAGGTCATTTTCGTCCTCCTCTGTCTTATTCTTGTCCAATTAGGGTTTTTAACCAACCTTGTGCATCCAATAAGTTCATTTGTATCATTGGAGGAACATTTAGGTCATTTTCGTCCTCCATAGGCTTATTCTTGTCCAATTAGGGTTTTTAACCAACCTTGTGCATCCAATAAGTTCATTTGTGTCGTTGGTGGAACATTTAGGTCATTTTCGTCCTCCCTAGTCTTATTCTTGTCCAATTACGGTTTTTATGCAATCTTGTGCATCCAATAGGTGTGTTTGTGTCATTGGACGAACATTTAGGTCATTTTCGCCCTCTCTAGGCTTATTCTTGTCCAATTAGGGTTTTTAACCAATCTTGTGCATCCAATAAGTTCATTTGTGTCATTGGATGAACATTTTGGTCATTTTCATCCTCCCTAGGATTATTGTTGTCCAATTAGGGTTTTTAACCAATCTTGTGCATCCAATAAGTTCATTTGTGTCATTGGATGAACATTTAGGTCATTTTCGTCCTCCCTAGTCTTATTCTTGTCTAATTAGGGTTTTAAGCAATCTTGTGCATCCAATATGTGTGTTTGTGTCATTGGATGAACATTTAGGTCATTTTCGTCCTCCCTATGCTTATTCTTGTCCAATTAGGGTTTTTAACCAATCTTGTGCATCCAATAAGTTCATTTGTGTCATTGGATGAACATTTAGGTCATTTTTGTCCTCCTTGTGCTTATTCTTGTCCAATTAGGGTTTTTATGCAATCTTGTGCATCCAATAGGTGTGTTTGTGTCATTGGACGAACATTTAGGTCATTTTCGTCCTCCCTAGGCTTATTCTTGTCCAATTAGGGTTTTTAACCAATCTTGTGCATCCAATAAGTTCATTTGTGTCATTGGATGAACATTTAGGTCATTTTCGTCGTCCCTAGTCTTATTCTTGTCCAATTAGGGTTTTAAGCAATCTTGTGCATCCAATATGTGGGTTTGTGTCATTGGATGAACATTAAGGTCATTTTCGTCCTCCCTATGCTTATTTTTGTCCAATTAGGGTTTTTAACCAATCTTGTGCATCCAATAAGTTCATTTGTGTCAATGGATGAACATTTATGACATTTTCGTCCTCCCTAGTCTTATTCTTGTCCAATTAGGGTTTTATGCAATCTTGTGCATCCAATAGGTGTGTTTGTGTCATTGGACGAACATTTAGGTCATTTTCGTCCTCCCTAGGCTTATTCTTGTCCAATTAGGGTTTTTAACCAATCTTGTGCATCCAATAAGTTCATTTGTGTCATTGGATGAACATTTAGGTCATTTTCGTCGTCCCTAGTCTTATTCTTGTCCAATTAGGGTTTTAAGCAATCTTGTGCACCCAATATGTGTGTTTGTGTCATTGGATGAACATTTAGGTCATTTTCGTCCTCCCTATGCTTATTCTTGTCCAATTAGGGTTTTTAACCAATCTTGTGCATCCAATAAGTTCATTTGTGTCATTGGATGAACATTTAGGTCATTTACGTCCTCCCTAGGCTTATTCTTGTCCAATTAGGGATTTTAACCAATCTTGTGCATCCAATAAGTTCATTTGTGTCATTGGATGAACATTTAGGTCATTTTCGTCCTCACTAGGCTTATTCTTGCCCAATTAGGGTTTTTATGCAATCTTGTGCATCCAATAGGTGTGTTTGTGTCATTGGACGAACATTTAGGTCATTTTCGTCCTCCATAGGCTTATTCTTGTCCAATTAGGGTTTTTATGCAATCCTGTGCATCCAATAGGTGTGTTTGTGTTATTGGACGAACATTTAGGTCACTTTCGTCCTCCCTAGGCTTATTCTTGTCCAATTAGGGTTTTTAACCAACCTTGTGCATCCAATAAGTTCATTTGTGTCATTGGTTGAACATTTAGGTCATTTTCGTCCTCCCTAGGCTTATTCTTGTCCAATTAGGGTTTTTAACCAACCTTGTGCATCCAATAAGTTCATTTGTGTCATTGGAGGAACATTTAGGTCATTTTCGTCCTCCCTAGTCTTATTCTTGTCCAATTAGGGTTTTTATGCAATTTTGTGCATCCAATAGGTGTGTTTGTGTCATTGGACGAACATTTAGGTCATTTTCGTCCTCCCTAGGCTTATTCTTGTCCAATTAGGGTTTTTAACCAACCTTGTGCATCCAATAAGTTCATTTGTGTCATTGGTTGAACATTTAGGTCATTTTCGTCCTCCCTAGGCTTATTCTTGTCCAATTAGGGTTTTTAACCAACCTTGTGCATCCAATAAGTTAATTTGTGTCATTGGAGGAACATTTAGGTCATTTACGTCCTCCCTAGTCTTATTCTTGTCCAATTAGGGTTTTTATGCAATCTTGTGCATCCAATAGGTGTGTTTGTGTCATTGGAGGAACATTTAGGTCATTTTCGTCCTCCCTAGTCTTATTCTTGTCCAATTAGGGTTTTTATGCAATCTTGTGCATCCAATAGGTGTGTTTGTGTCATTGGACGAACATTTAGGTCATTTACGTCCTCCCTAGGCTTATTCTTGGCCAATTAGGGTTTTTAACCAATCTTGTGCATCCAATAAGTTCATTTGTGTCATTGGATGAACATTTAGGTCATTTTCGTCCTCCCAAGTCTTATTCTTGTCCAATTAGGGTTTTTATGCAATCTTGTGCATCCAATAGGTATGTTTGTGTCATTGGAGGAACATTTAGGTCATTTTCGTCCTCCCTAGTCTTATTCTTGTCCAATTAGGGTTTTTATGCAATCTTGTGCATCAAATAGGTGTGTTTGTGTCATTGGACGAACATTTAGGTCATTTTCGTCCTCCCTAGGCTTATTCTTGTCCAATTAGGGTTTTTAACCAACCTTGTGCATCCAATAAGTTCATTTGTGTCATTGGAGGAACATTTAGGTCATTTTCGCCCTCCCTAGTCTTATTCTTGTCCAATTAGGGTTTTTATGCAATCTTGTGCATCCAATAGGTGAGGTTGTGTCATTGGACGAACATTTAGGTCATTTTCGTCCTCCCTAGGCTTATTCTTGTCCAATTAGGGTTTTTAACCAACCTTGTGCATCCAATAAGTTCATTTGTGTCATTGGAGGAACATTTAGGTCATTTTCGTCCTCCCTAGTCTTATTCTTGTCCAATTAGGGTTTTTATGCAATCTTGTGCATCCAATAGGTGTGTTTGTGTCATTGTAGGAACATTTAGGTCATTTTCGTCCTCCCTAGTCTTATTCTTGTCCAATTAGGGTTTTTATGCAATCTTGTGCATCCAATATGTGTGTTTGTGTCATTGGATGAACATTTAGGTCATTTTCGTCCTCCATATGCTTATTCTTGTCCAATTAGGGTTTTTAACAAATCTTGTGCATCCAATAAGTTCATTTGTGTCATTGGATGAACATTTAGGTCATTTTCGTCCTCCCTAGTCTTATTCTTGTCTAATTAGGGTTTTTATGCAATCTTGTGCATCCAATAGGTGTGTTTGTGTCATTGGAGGAACATTTAGGTCATTTTCTTCCTCCCTAGGCTTATTCTTGTTCAATTAGGGTTTTTAACCAACCTTGTGCATCCAATAAGTTCATTTGTGTCATTGGTTGAACATTTAGGTCATTTTCGTCCTCCCTAGGCTTATTCTTGTCCAATTAGGGTTTTTAACCAACCTTGTGCATCCAATAAGTTCATTTGTGTCATTGGAGGAACATTTAGGTCATTTTCGTCCTCCCTAGTCTTATTCTTGTCCAATTAGGGTTTTTATGCAATTTTGTGCATCAAATAGGTGTGTTTGTGTCATTGGACGAACATTTAGGTCATTTTTGTCCTCCCTAGGCTTATTCTTGTCCAATTAGGGTTTTTAACCAACCTTGTGCATCCAATAAGTTCATTTGTGTCATTGGTTCAACATTTAGGTCATTTTCGTCCTCCCTAGGCTTATTCTTGTCCAATTAGGGTTTTTAACCAATCTTGTGCATCCAATAAGTTCATTTGTGTCGTTGGTTGAACATTTAGGTCATTTTCGTCCTCCCTAGGCTTATTCTTGTCCAATTAGGGTTTTTAACCAACCTTGTGCATCCAATAAGTTCATTTGTGTCATTGGAGGAACATTTAGGTCATTTTCGTCCTCCCTAGTCTTATTCTTGTCCAATTAGGGTTTTTATGCAATCTTGTGCATCCAATAGGTGTGTTTGTGTCATTGGACGAACATTTTGGTCATTTTCGTCTTCCCTAGGCTTATTCTCGTCCAATTAGGGTTTTTAACCAATCTTGTGCATCCAATGGGTCTGTTTGTGTCATTGGAGGAACATTTAGGTCATTTTCGCCGTCCCTAGTCTTATTCTTGTCCAATTAGGGTTTTTATGCAATCTTGTGCATCCAATAGGTGTGTTTGTGTCATTGGAGGAACATTTAGGTCATTTTCGTCCTCCCTAGTCTTATTCTTGTCCAATTAGGGATTTTATTCAATCTTGTGCATCCAATAGGTGTGTTTGTGTTATTGGACGAACATTTAGGTCATTTTGGTCCTCTCTGGGCTTATTCGTGTGCAATTAGGGTTTTTAACCAACCTTGTGCATCCAATAAGTTCATTTGTGTCATTGGTTGAACATTTAGGTCATTTTCGTCCTCCCTAGGCTTATTCTTGTCCAATTAGGGTTTTTAACCAACCTTGTGCATCCAATAAGTTCATTTGTGTCATTGGAGGAACATTTAGGTCATTTTCGTCCTCCCTAGTCTTATTCTTGTCCAATTAGGGTTTTTATGCAATCTTGTGCATCCAATAGGTGTGTATGTGTCATTGGACGAACATTTAGGTCATTTTCGTTCTCCCTAGGCTTATTCTTGTCCAATTAGGGTTTTTAACCATTCTTGTGCATCCAATAAGTTCATTTGTGTCATTGCACGAACATTTAGGTCATTTTCGTCCTCCCTAGGCTTATTCTTGTCCAATTAGGGTTTTTAACCAATCTTGTGCATCCAATAAGTTCATTTGTGTCATTGGATGAACATTTAGGTCATTTTCGTCCTCCCTAGTATTATTCTTGTCCAATTAGGGTTTTAAGCAATCTTGTGCATCAAATATGTGTGTTTGTTTCATTGGAGGAACATTTAGGTCATTTTCGTCCTCCCTATGCTTATTCTTGTCCAATTAGGGTTTTTAACCAATCTTGTGCATACAATAAGTTTATTTGTGTCATTGGATGAACATTTAGGTCATTTTCGTCCTCCCTAGTCTTATTCTTGTCCAATTAGGGTTTTTATGCAATCTTGTGCATCCAATAGGTGTGTTTGTGTCATTGGAGGAACATTTAGGTCATTTTCGTCCTCCCTAGTCTTATTCTTTTCGAATTAGGGTTTTTATGCAATCTTGTGCATCCAATAGGTGTGTTTGTGTCATTGGAGGAACATTTAGGTCATTTTCGTCCTCCCTAGTCTTATTCTTGTCCAATTAGGGTTTTTATGCAATCTTGTGCATCCAATAGGTGTGTTTGTGTCATTGGACGAACATTTAGGTCATTTTCGTCCTCCCTAGGCTTATTCTTGTCCAATTAGGGTTTTTAACCAATCTTGTGCATCCAATAAGTTCATTTGTGTCATTAGACAAACATTTAGGTCATTTTCGTCCCCCCTAGGCTTATTCTTGTCCAATTAGGGTTTTTAGCCAATCTTGTGCATCCAATAAGTTCATTTGTGTCATTAGAGGAACATTTAGGTCATTTTCATCCTCCCTAGTCTTATTCTTGTCCTATTTGGGTTTTTATGCAATCTTGTGCATCCAATAGGTGTGTTTGTGTCATTGGAGGAACATTTAGGTCATTTTCGTCCTCCCTAGTCTTATTCTTGTCCAATTAGGGTGTTTATTAAATCTTGTGCATCCAATAGGTGTGTTTGTGTCATTGGACGAACATTTAGGTCATTTTCGTCCTCCCTAGGCTTATTCTTGTCCAATTAGGGTTTTTAACCAATCTTGTGCATCCAATAAGTTCATTTGTGTCATTTGATGAACATTTAGGTCATTTGCGTCCTCCCTAGTCTTATTCTTGTCCAATTAGGGTTTTTATGCAATCTTGTGCATCCAATAGGTGTGTTTGTGTCATTGGAGGAACATTTAGGTCATTTTCGTCCTCCCTAGTCTTATTCTTGTCCAATTCGGGTTTTTATGCAATCTTGTGCATCCAATAGGTGTGTTTGTGTCATTGGACGAACATTTAGGTCATTTTCGTCCTCCCTAGACTTATTCTTGTCCAATTAGGGTTTTTAACAAACGTTGTGCATCCAATAAGTTCATTTGTGTCATTGGTTGAACATTTAGGTCATTTTCGTCCTCCCTAGGCTTATTCTTGTCCAATTAGGGTTTTTAACCAACCTTGTGCATCCAATAAGTTCATTTGTGTCATTGGACGAACATTTAGGTCATTTTCGTCCTCCCTAGGCTTACTCGTGTCCAATTAGGGTTTTTAACCAATCTTGTGCATCCAATAAGTTCATTTGTGTCATTGGTTGAACATTTAGGTCATTTTCGTCCTCCCTAGGCTTATTCTTGTCCAATTAGGGTTTTTAACCAACCTTGTGCATCCAATAAGTTCATTTGTGTCATTGGAGGAATATTTAGGTCATTTTCGTCCTCCCTAGTCTTATTCTTGTCCAATTAGGGTTTTTATGCAATATTGTGCATCCAATAGGTCTGTTTGTGTCATTGGACGAACATGTAGGTCATTTTCGTCCTCCCTAGGCTTATTCTTGTCCAATTAGGGTTTTTAACCAACCTTGTGAATCCAATAAGTTCATTTGTGTCATTGGAGGAATATTTAGGTCATTTTCGTCCTCCCTAGTCTTATCCTTGTCCAATTAGGGTTTTTATGCAATCTTGTGCTTCCAATAGGTCTGTTTGTGTCATTGGACGAACATTTAGGTCATTTTCGTCCTCCCTAGGCTTATTCTTTTCCAATTAGGGTTTTTAACCAATCTTCTGGATCCAATAAGTTCATTTGTGTTATTGGATGAACATTTAGGCCATTTTCATCCTCCCTAGTCTTATTCTTGTCCAATTAGGGTTTTTATGCAACCTAGTGCATCCAATAGGTGTGTTTGTGTCATTGGACGAACATTTAGGTGATTTTCGTCCTCCCTAGGCTTATTCTTGTCCAATTAGGGTTTTTAACCAACCTTGTGCATCCAATAAGTTCATTTGTGTCATTGGAGGAACATTTAGGTCATTTTCGTCCTCCCTAGTCTTATTCTTGTCCAATTAGGGTTTTTATGCAATCTTGTGCATCCCATAGGTTTGTTTGTGTCATTGGAGGAACATTTAGGTCATTTTCGTCCTCCCTAGGCTTATTCTTTTCCAATTAGGGTTTTTAACCAATCTTCTGGATCCAATAAGTTCATTTGTGTCATTGGATGAACATTTAGGCCATTTTCATCCTCCCTATTCTTATTCTTGTCCAATTAGGGTTTTTATGCAACCTTGTGCATCCAATAGGTGTGTTTGTGTCATTGGACGAACATTTAGGTCATTTTCGTCCTCCCTAGACTTATTCTTGTCCAATTAGGGTTTTTAACCAACCTTGTGCATCCAATAAGTTCATTTGTGTCATTGGACGAACATTTAGGTCATTTTCGTCCTCCCTAGTCTTATTCTTGTCCAATTAGGGTTTTTATGCAATCTTGTGCATCCAATAGGTGTGTTTGTGTCATTGGATGAACATTTAGGCCATTTTCATCCTCCCTAGTCTTATTCTTGTCCAATTAGGGTTTTTATGCAACCTTGTGCATCCAATAGGTGTGTTTGTGTCATTGGACGAACATTTAGGTCATTTTTGTCCTCCCAAGGCTTATTCTTGTCCAATTAGGGTTTTTAACCAACCTTGTGCATCCAATAAGTTCATTTGTGTCATTGGAGGAACATTTAGGTCATTTTCGTCCTCCCTAGTCTTATTCTTGTCCAATTAGGGTTTTTATGCAATCTTGTGCATCCAATAGGTGTGTTTGTGTCATTGGACGAACATTTAGGTCATTTTCGTCCTCCCTAGGCTTATTCTTGTCCAATTGGGGTTTTTAACCAATCTTGTGCATCCAATAAGTTCATTTGTGTCATTAGACGAACATTTAGGTCATTTTCGTCCTCCCTAGGCTTATTCTTGTCCAATTAGGGTTTTTAACCAATCATGTGCATCCAATAAGTTGATTTGTGTCATTGGATGAACATTTAGGTCATTTTCGTCCTCCCTAGGCTTATTCTTGTCCAATTAGGGTTTTTTACCAATCTTGTGCATCCCATAAGTTCAGTTGTGTCATTGGATGAACATTTAGGTCATTTTCGTCCTCCCCAGGCTTATTCTTGTCCAATTAGTGTTTTTAGCCAATCTTGTGCATCCAATAAGTTCATTTGTGTCATTGGAGGATCATTTAGGTCATTTTCGTCCTCCCTAGTCTTATTCTTGTCCAATTAGGGTTTTAAGCAATCTTGTGCATCAAATATGTGTGTTTGTTTCATTGGAGGAACATTTAGGTCATTTTCGTCCTCCCTATGCTTATTCTTGTCTAATTATGGTTTTTAACCAGTCTTGTGCATACAATAAGTTTTTTTGTGTCATTGGATGAACATTTAGGTCATTTTCGTCCTCCCTAGGCTTATTCTTGTCCAATTAGGGTTTTTAACCAATCTTGTGCATCCAATAAGTTCAGTTGTGTCATTGGATGAACATTTAGGTCATTTTCGTCCTCCCTAGGCTTATTCTTGTCTAATTAGGGTTTTTAGCCAATCTTGTGCATCCAATAAGTTCATTTGTGTCATTGGAGGGACATTTAGGTCATTTTCGTCCTCCTTAGGCTTGTTCTTGTCCAATTAGGGTTTTTAACCAACCTTGTGCATCCAATAAGTTCATTTGTGTCATTGGTTGAACATTTAGGTCATTTTCGTCCTCCCTAGGCTTATTCTTGTCCAATTAGGGTTTTTAACCAACCTTGTGCATCCAATAAGTTCATTTGTGTCATTGGAGGAACATTTAGGTCATTATCGTCCTCCCTAGTCTTATTCTTGTCCAATTAGGGTTTTTATGCAATCTTGTGCATCTAATAGGTGTGTATGTGTCATTGGACGAACATTTAGGTCATTTTCGTCCTCCCTAGGCTTATTCTTGTCCAATTAGGGTTTTTAACTAATCTTGTGCATCCAATAAGTTCATTTGTGTCATTGGATGAACATTTAGGTCATTTTCGTCCTCCCTAGGCTTATTCTTGTCCAATTAGTGTTTTTAGCCAATCTTGTGCATCCAATAAGTTCATTTGTGTCATTGGAGGATCATTTAGGTCATTTTCGTCCTCGCTAGTCTTATTCTTGTCCAATTAGGGTTTTAAGCTATCTTGTGCATCAAATATGTGTGTTTGTTTCATTGGAGGAACATTTAGGTCATTTTCGTCCTCCCTAGGCTTATTCTTGTCCAATTAGGGTTTTTAACCAATCTTGTGCATACAATAAATTTATTTGTGTCATTGGATGAACATTTAGGTCATTTTCGTCCTCCGTAGTCTTATTCTTGTCCAATTAGGGTTTTTATGCAATCTTGTGCTTCCAATAGGTGTGTTTGTGTCATTGGAGGAACATTTAGGTCATTTTCGTCCTCCCTAGTCTTATTCTTGTCCAATTAGGGTTTTTATGCAACCTTGTGCATCCAATAGGTGTGTTTGTGTCATTGGAGGAACATTTAGGTCATATTTGTCCTCCCTAGGCTTATTCTTGTCCAATTAGGGTTTTTGACCAATCATGTGCATCCAACAAGTGGATTTGTGTCATTGGATGAACATTTAGGTCATTTTCGTCCTCCCTAGGCTTATTCTTGTCCAATTAGGGTTTTTAACCAATCATGTGCATCCAATAAGTTCATTTGTGTCATTGGATGAACATTTAGGTCATTTTCGTCCTCGCTAGGCTTATTCTTGTCCAATTAGGGTTTTTAACCAATCTTGTGCATCCAATAAGTTCATTTGTGTCATTGGACGAACATTTAGGTCATTTTCGTCCTCCCTAGGCTTATTCTTGTCCAATTAGGGTTTTTAGCCAATCTTGTGCATCCAATAAGTTCATTTGTGTCATTGGAGGAACATTTAGGTCACTTTCGTCCTCCTTAGGCTTATTCTTGTCCAATTAGGATTTTTAACCAATCTTGTGCATCCAATAAGTTCATTTGTGTCATTGGATGAACATTTAGGTCATTTTCGTCTTCCCTAGGCTTATTCTTGTCCAATTAGGGTTTTTAGGCAATCTTGTGCATCCAATAGGTGTGTTTGTGTCATTGGACGAACATTTAGGTCATTTTCGTCCTCCTAGGCTTATTCTTGTCCAATTAGGGTTTTTAACCAACCTTGTGCATCCAATAAGTTCATTTTTTTTATTGGAGGAACATTTAGGTCACTTTCGTCCTCCCTAGGCTTATTCTTGTCCAATTAGGATTTTTAACCAATCTTGTGCATCCAATAGGTGTGTTTGGAGGAACATTTAGGTCATTTTCGTCCTCCCTAGTCTTATTCTTGACCAATTAGGGTTTTTATGCAATCTTGTGCATCCAATAGGTGTGTTTGTGTCATTGGACAAACATTTAGGTCATTTTCGTCCTCCCTAGGCTTATTCTTGTCCAATTAGGGTTTTTAACCAATCTTGTGCATCCAATGAGTTCATTTGTGTCATTCGATGAATATTTAGGTCATGTTCATCCTCCCTAGGCTTATTCTTGTCCAATTAGGGTTTTTAACCAATCTTGTGCATCCAATAAGTTCATTTGTGTCATTGGTTGAACATTTAGGTCATTTTCGTCCTCCCTAGGCTTATTCTTGTCCAATTAGGGTTTTTAACCAACCTTGTGCATCCAATAAGTTCATTTGTGTCATTGGAGGAACATTTAGGTCATTTTCGTCCTCCCTAGTCTTATTCTTGTCCAATTAGGGTTTTTATGCAATCTTGTGCATCCAATAGGTGTGTTTGTGTCATTGGACGGACATTTAGGTCATTTTCGTCCTCCTTAGGATTATTCTTGTCCAATTAGGGTTTTTAACCAATTTTGTGCATCCAATAAGTTCATTTGTGTCATTGGATGAACATTTAGGTCATTTTCGTCCTCCCTAGTCTTATTCTTGTCCAATTAGGGTTTTTATGCAATCTTGTGCATCCAATAGGTGTGTTTGTGTCATTGGACGAACATTTAGGTCATTTTCGTCCTCCCTAGGCTTATTCTTGTCCAATTAGGGTTTTTAACCAATCTTGTGCATCCAATAAGTTCATTTGTGTCATTAGATGAACAATTTGGTCATTTTCGTCCTCCCTAGTCTTATTCTTGTCCAATTAGGGTTTTAAGCAATCTTGTGCATCCAATATGTGTGTTTGTGTCATTGGATGAACATTTAGGTCATTTTCGTCCTCCCTATGCTTATTCTTGTCCAATTACGGTTTTTAACCAATCTTGTGCATCCAATAAGTTCATTTGTGTCATTGGATGAACATTTAGGTCATTTTCGTCCTCCCTAGGCTTATTCTTGTCCAATTAGGGTTTTTAACCAACCTTGTGCATCCAATAAGTTCATTTGTGTCATTGGAGGAACATTTAGGTCATTTTCGTCTTCCCTAGTCGTATTCTTGTCCAATTAGGGATTTTATGCAATCTTGTGCATCCAATTGGTGTGTTTGTGTCATTGGACGAACATTTAGATCATTTTCGTCCTCCCTAGGCTTATTCTTGTCCAATTAGGGTTTTTAACCAATCTTGTGCATCCAATAAGTTCATTTGTGTCATTGGATGAACATTTAGGTCATTTTCGTCCTCCCTAGTCTTATTCTTTTCCAATTAGGGTTTTAAGCAATCTTGTGCATCCAATATGTGGGTTTGTGTCATTGGATGAACGTTTAGGTCATTTTCGTCCTCCCTATGCTTATTCTTGTCCAATTAGGGTTTTTAACCAATCTTGTGCATCCAATAAGTTCTTTTGTATCATTGGATGAACATTTAGGTCATTTTCGTCCTCCCTAGTCTTATTCTTGTCCAATTAGGGTTTTTATGCAATCTTGTGCATCCAATAGGTGTGTTTGTGTCATTGGAGGAACATTTAGGTCATTTTCGTCCTCCCTAGTCTTATTCTTGTCCAATTAGGGTATTTATGCAATCTTGTGCATCCAATACGTGTGTTTGTGTCATTGGAGGAACATTTAGGTCATTTTCGTCCTCCCTAGTCTTATTCTTGTCCAATTAGGGTTTTTATGCAATCTTGTGCATCCAATAGGTGTGTTTGTGTCATTGGAGGAACATTTAGGTCATATTCGTCCTCCCTATGCTTATTCTTGTCTAATTATGGTTTTTAACCAGTCTTGTGCATACAATAAGTTTATTTGTGTCATTGGATGAACATTTAGGTCATTTTCGTCCTCCCTAGGCTTATTCTTGTCCAATTAGGGTTTTTAACCAATCTTGTGCATCCAATAAGTTCAGTTGTGTCATTGGATGAACATTTAGGTCATTTTCGTCCTCCCTAGGCTTATTCTTGTCTAATTAGGGTTTTTAGCCAATCTTGTGCATCCAATAAGTTCATTTGTGTCATTGGAGGGACATTTAGGTCATTTTCGTCCTCCTTAGGCTTGTTCTTGGCCAATTAGGGTTTTTAACCAACCTTGTGCATCCAATAAGTTCATTTGTGTCATTGGTTGAACATTTAGGTCATTTTCGTCCTCCCTAGGCTTATT
The DNA here is from genome assembly GCA_037974775.1 of Cicer pinnatifidum. Taxonomy (NCBI): domain Eukaryota; kingdom Viridiplantae; phylum Streptophyta; class Magnoliopsida; order Fabales; family Fabaceae; genus Cicer; species Cicer pinnatifidum. Next base: position 52,051 of record JBBPBR010000134.1, on the reverse strand, counting down.
CTTGTCCAATTAGGGTTTTTAACCAACCTTGTGCATCCAATAAGTTCATTTGTGTCATTGGAGGAACATTTAGGTCATTTTCGTCCTCCCTAGTCTTATTCTTGTCCAATTAGGGTTTTTATGCAATCTTGTGCATCTAATAGGTGTGTATGTGTCATTGGACGAACATTTAGGTCATTTTCGTCCTCCCTAGGCTTATTCTTGTCCAATTAGGGTTTTTAACTAATCTTGTGCATCCAATAAGTTCATTTGTGTCATTGGATGAACATTTAGGTCATTTTCGTCCTCCCTAGGCTTATTCTTGTCCAATTAGTGTTTTTAGCCAATCTTGTGCATCCAATAAGTTCATTTGTGTCATTGGATGAACATTTAGGTCATTTTCGTCCTCCCTAGTCTTATTCTTGTCCAATTAGGGTTTTTATGCAATCTTGTGCATCCAATAGGTGTGTTTGTGTCATTGGAGGAACATTTAGGTCATTTTCGTCCTCCCTAGTCTTATTCTTGTGCAATTAGGGTTTTTATGCAATCTTGTGCATCCAATAGGTGTGTTTGTGTCATTGGAGGAACATTTAGGTCATATTTGTCCTCCCTAGGCTTATTCTTGTCCAATTCGGGTTTTTAACCAATCTTGTGCATCCAATACGTGTGTTTGTGTCATTGGAGAAACATTTAGGTCATTTTCGTCCTCCCTAGTCTTATTCTTGTCCAATTAGGGTTTTATGCAATCTTGTGCATCCAATAGGTGTGTTTGTGTCATTGGACGAACATTTAGGTCATTTTCGTCCTCCCTAGGCTTATTCTTGTCCAATTAGGGTTTTTAACCAACCTTGTGCATCCAAAAAGTTCATTTGTGTCATTGGAGGAACATTTAGGTCATTTTCATCCTCCCTAGTCTTATTCTTGTTCAATTAGGGTTTTTGACCAATCATGTGCATCCAATAAGTGGATTTGTGTCATTGGATGAACATTTAGGTCATTTTCGTCCTCCCTAGGCTTATTCTTGTCCAATTAGGGTTTTTAACCAATCATGTGCATCCAATAAGTTCATTTGTGTCATTGGATGAACATTTAGGTCATTTTCGTCCTCCCTAGGCTTATTCTTTTCCAATTAGGGTTTTTATGTAATCTTGTGCATCCAATAAGTTCATTTGTGTCATTGGATGAACATTTAGGTCATTTTCGTCCTCCCTAGGCTTATTCTTGTCCAATTAGGGTTTTTAACCAACCTTGTGCATCCAATAAGTTCATTTGTGTCATTGGAGGAACATTTAGGTCATTTTCGTCCTCCCTAGTCTTATTCTTGTTCAATTAGGGTTTTTGACCAATCATGTGCATCCAATAAGTGGATTTGTGTCATTGGATGAACATTTAGGTCATTTTCGTCATCCCTAGGCTTATTCTTGTCCAATTAGGGTTTTTAACCAATCATGTGCATCCAATAAGTTCATTTGTGTCATTGGATGAACATTTAGGTCATTTTCGTCCTCCCTAGGCTTATTCTTGTCCAATTAGGGTTTTTAGCCAATCTTGTGCATCCAATAAGTTCATTTGTGTCATTGGAGGAACATTTAGGTCACTTTCGTCCTCCTTAGGCTTATTCTTGTCCAATTAGGATTTTTAACCAATCTTGTGCATCCAATAAGTTCATTTGTGTCATTGGATGAACATTTAGGTCATTTTCGTCTTCCCTAGGCTTATTCTTGTCCAATTAGGGTTTTTAGGCAATCTTGTGCATCCAATAGGTGTGTTTGTGTCATTGGACGAACATTTAGGTCATTTTCGTCCTCCTAGGCTTATTCTTGTCCAATTAGGATTTTTAACCAACCTTGTGCATCCAATAAGTTCATTTTTTTTATTGGAGGAACATTTAGGTCACTTTCGTCCTCCCTAGGCTTATTCTTGTCCAATTAGGATTTTTAACCAATCTTGTGCATCCAATAGGTGTGTTTGGAGGAACATTTAGGTCATTTTCGTCCTCCCTAGTCTTATTCTTGACCAATTAGGGTTTTTATGCAATCTTGTGCATCCAATAGGTGTGTTTGTGTCATTGGACAAACATTTAGGTCATTTTCGTCCTCCCTAGGCTTATTCTTGTCCAATTAGGGTTTTTAACCAATCTTGTGCATCCAATAAGTTCATTTGTGTCATTAAACGAACATTTAGGTAATTTTCGTCCTCCCTAGGCTTTTTCTTGTCCAATTAGGGTTTTTAACCAATCATGTGCATCCAATAAGTTGATTTGTGTCATTGGATGAACATTTAGGTCATTTTCGTCCTCCCTAGGCTTATTCTTGTCCAATTAGGGTTTTTAACCAATCTTGTGCATCCAATAAGTTCATTTGTGTCATTGGATGAACATTTAGGTCATTTTCTGGTTCCCTATGCTTATTCTTGTCCAATTAGGGTTTTTAACCAATCTTGTGCATCCAATAGGTGTGTTTGTGTCATTGGATAAACATTTAGGTCATTTTTGTCCTCCCTAGTCTTATTCTTGTCCAATTAGGGTTTTTATGTAATCTTCTGCATCCAATAGGTGTGTTTGTGTCATTGGACGAACATTTAGGTCATTTTCGTCCTCCCTAGGCTTATTCTTGTCTAATTAGGGTTTTTAACCAATCTTGTGCATCCAATAAGTTCATTTGTGTCATTAGACGAACATTTAGGTCATTTTCGTCCTCCCTAGGCTTATTCTTGTCCAATTAGGGTTTTTAACCAATCATGTGCATCCAATAAGTTGATTTGTGTCATTGGATGAACATTTAGGTCATTTTCGTCCTCCCTAGGCTTATTCTTGTCCAATTAGGGTTTTTAACCAATCTTGTGCATCCAATAAGTTCAGTTGTGTCATTGGATGAACATTTATGTCATTTTCGTCCTCCCTAGGCTTATTCTTGTCCAATTAGGGTTTTTAGCCAATCTTGTGCATCCAATAAGTTCATTTGGGTCATTGGAGGGACATTTAGGTCATTTTCGTCCTCCCTAGGCTTATTCTTGTCCAATTAGGGTTTTTAACCAACCTTGTGCATCCAATAAGTTCATTTGTGTCATTGGTTGAACATTTAGGTCATTTTCATCCTCCCTAGGCTTATTCTTGTCCAATTAGGGTTTTTAACCAACCTTGTGCATCCAATAAGTTCATTTGTGTCATTGGAGAAACATTTAGGTCATTTTCGTCCTCCCTAGTCTTATTCTTGTCCAATTAGGGTTTTTATGCAATCTTGTGCATCCAATAGGTGTGTTTGTGTCATTGGACGAACATTTAGGTCATTTTCGTCATCCCTAGGCTTATTCTTGTCCAATTAGGGTTTTTAACCAACCTTGTGCATCCAATAAGTTCATTTGTGTCATTGGAGGAACATTTAGGTCATTTTCGTCTTCCCTAGTCTTATTCTTGTCCAATTAGGGTTTTTATGCAATCTTGTGCATCCAATAGGTGTGTATGTGTCATTGGACGAACATTTAGGTCATTTTCGTCCTCCCTAGGCTTATTCTTGTCCAATTAGGGTTTTTAACCAATCTTGTGCATCCAATAAGTTCATTTGTGTCATTGGACGAACATTTAGGTCATTTTCGTCCTCCCTAGGCTTATTCTTGTCCAATTAGGGTTTTTAACCAATCTTGTGCATCCAATAAGTTCATTTGTGTCATTGGATGAAAATTTAGGTCATTTTCGACATCCCTAGTCTTATTCTTATCCAATTAGGGTTTTAGGCAATCTTGTGCATCCAATATGTGTGTTTGTGTCATTGGATGAACATTTAGGTCATTTTCGTCCTCCCTATGCTTATTCTTGTCCAATTAGGGTTTTTAACCAATCTTGTGCATCCAATAAGTTCATTTGTGTCATTGGATGAACATTTAGGTCATTTACGTCCTCCCTAGGCTTATTCTTGTCCAATTAGGGATTTTAACCAATCTTGTGCATCCAATAAGTTCATTTGTGTCATTGGATGAACATTTAGGTCATTTTCGTCCTCACTAGGCTTATTCTTGCCCAATTAGGGTTTTTATGCAATCTTGTGCATCCAATAGGTGTGTTTGTGTCATTGGACGAACATTTAGGTCATTTTCGTCCTCCATAGGCTTATTCTTGTCCAATTAGGGTTTTTATGCAATCCTGTGCATCCAATAGGTGTGTTTGTGTTATTGGACGAACATTTAGGTCACTTTCGTCCTCCCTAGGCTTATTCTTGTCCAATTAGGGTTTTTAACCAACCTTGTGCATCCAATAAGTTCATTTGTGTCATTGGTTGAACATTTAGGTCATTTTCGTCCTCCCTAGGCTTATTCTTGTCCAATTAGGGTTTTTAACCAACCTTGTGCATCCAATAAGTTCATTTGTGTCATTGGAGGAACATTTAGGTCATTTTCGTCCTCCCTAGTCTTATTCTTGTCCAATTAGGGTTTTTATGCAATTTTGTGCATCCAATAGGTGTGTTTGTGTCATTGGACGAACATTTAGGTCATTTTCGTCCTCCCTAGGCTTATTCTTGTCCAATTAGGGTTTTTAACCAACCTTGTGCATCCAATAAGTTCATTTGTGTCATTGGTTGAACATTTAGGTCATTTTCGTCCTCCCTAGGCTTATTCTTGTCCAATTAGGGTTTTTAACCAACCTTGTGCATCCAATAAGTTCATTTGTGTCATTGGTGGAACTTTTAGGTCATTTACGTCCTCCCTAGTCTTATTCTTGTCCAATTAGGGTTTTAATGCAATCTTTTGGATCCAATAGGTGTGTTTGTGTCATTGGAGGAACATTTAGGTCATTTTCGTCCTCCCTAGTCTTATTCTTGTCCAATTAGGGTTTTTAAGCAATCTTGTGCATCCAATAGGTGTGTTTTTGTCATTGGACGAACATTTAGGTCATTTTCGTCCTCCCTAGGCTTATTCTTGTCCAATTAGGGTTTTTAACCAATCTTGTGCATCCAATAAGTTCATTTGTGTCATTGGATGAACATTTAGGTCATTTTCGTCCTCCCTAGGCTTATTCTTGTCCAATTAGGGTTTTTAACCAACCTTGTGCATCCAATAAGTTCATTTGTGTCATTGGAGGAACATTTACGTCATTTTCGCCCTCCCTAGTCTTATTCTTGTCCAATTAGGGTTTTTATGCAATCTTGTGCATCCAATAGGTGTGTTTGTGTCATTGGACGAACATTTAGGTCATTTTCGTCCTCCCTAGGCTTATTCTTGTCCAATTAGGGGTTTTAACCAACCTTGTGCATCCAATAAGTTCATTTGTGTCATTGGTTGAACATTTAGGTCATTTTCGTCCTCCCTAGGCTTATTCTTGTCCAATTAGGGTTTTTAACCAACCTTGTGCATCCAATAAGTTCATTGTGTCATTGGTGGAACATTTAGGTCATTTACGTCCTCCCTAGTCTTATTCTTGTCCAATTAGGGTTTTTATGCAATCTTGTGCATCCAATATGTGTGTTTGTGTCATTGGACGAACATTTAGGTTATTTTCGTCCTCCCTAGGCTTATTCTTGTCCAATTAGGGTTTTTATGCAATCTTGTGCATCCAATAGGTGTGTTTGTGTCATTGGAGGAACATTTAGGTCATTTTCGTCCTCCCTAGTCTTATTCTTGTCCAATTAGGGATTTTATTCAATCTTGTGCATCCAATAGGTGTGTTTGTGTCATTGGACGAACATTTAGGTCATTTTCGTCCTCTCTAGGCTTATTCTTGTGCAATTATGGTTTTTAACCAACCTTGTGCATCCAATAAGTTCATTTGTGTCATTGGTTGAACATTTAGGTCATTTTCGTCCTCCCTAGGCTTATTCTTGTCCAATTAGGGTTTTTAACCAACCTTGTGCATCCAATAAGTTCATTTGTGTCATTGGAGGAACATTTAGGTCATTTTCGTCCTCCCTAGTCTTATTCTTGTCCAATTAGGGTTTTTATGCAATTTTGTGCATCAAATAGGTGTGTTTGTGTCATTGGACGAACATTTAGGTCATTTTTGTCCTCCCTAGGCTTATTCTTGTCCAATTAGGGTTTTTAACCAACCTTGTGCATCCAATAAGTTCATTTGTGTCATTGGTTCAACATTTAGGTCATTTTCGTCCTCCCTAGGCTTATTCTTGTCCAATTAGGGTTTTTAACCAATCTTGTGCATCCAATAAGTTCATTTGTGTCGTTGGTTGAACATTTAGGTCATTTTCGTCCTCCCTAGGCTTATTCTTGTCCAATTAGGGTTTTTAACCAACCTTGTGCATCCAATAAGTTCATTTGTGTCATTGGAGGAACATTTAGGTCATTTTCGTCCTCCCTAGTCTTATTCTTGTCCAATTAGGGTTTTTATGCAATCTTGTGCATCCAATAGGTGTGTTTGTGTCATTGGACGAACATTTTGGTCATTTTCGTCTTCCCTAGGCTTATTCTCGTCCAATTAGGGTTTTTAACCAATCTTGTGCATCCAATGGGTCTGTTTGTGTCATTGGAGGAACATTTAGGTCATTTTCGCCGTCCCTAGTCTTATTCTTGTCCAATTAGGGTTTTTATGCAATCTTGTGCATCCAATAGGTGTGTTTGTGTCATTGGAGGAACATTTAGGTCATTTTCGTCCTCCCTAGTCTTATTCTTGTCCAATTAGGGATTTTATTCAATCTTGTGCATCCAATAGGTGTGTTTGTGTTATTGGACGAACATTTAGGTCATTTTGGTCCTCTCTGGGCTTATTCGTGTGCAATTAGGGTTTTTAACCAACCTTGTGCATCCAATAAGTTCATTTGTGTCATTGGTTGAACATTTAGGTCATTTTCGTCCTCCCTAGGCTTATTCTTGTCCAATTAGGGTTTTTAACCAACCTTGTGCATCCAATAAGTTCATTTGTGTCATTGGAGGAACATTTAGGTCATTTTCGTCCTCCCTAGTCTTATTCTTGTCCAATTAGGGTTTTTATGCAATCTTGTGCATCCAATAGGTGTGTATGTGTCATTGGACGAACATTTAGGTCATTTTCGTTCTCCCTAGGCTTATTCTTGTCCAATTAGGGTTTTTAACCATTCTTGTGCATCCAATAAGTTCATTTGTGTCATTGCACGAACATTTAGGTCATTTTCGTCCTCCCTAGGCTTATTCTTGTCCAATTAGGGTTTTTAACCAATCTTGTGCATCCAATAAGTTCATTTGTGTCATTGGATGAACATTTAGGTCATTTTCGTCCTCCCTAGTCTTATTCTTGTCCAATTAGGGTTTTTATGCAATCTTGTGCATCCAATAGGTTCGTTTGTGTCATTGGAGGAACATTTAGGTCATTTTCGTCCTCCCTAGTCTTATTCTTGTCCAATTAGGGTTTTTATGCAATCTTGTGCATCCAATAGGTGTGTTTGTGTCATTGGAGGAACATTTAGGTCATATTCGTCCTCCCTATGCTTATTCTTGTCTAATTATGGTTTTTAACCAGTCTTGTGCATACAATAAGTTTATTTGTGTCATTGGATGAACATTTAGGTCATTTTCGTCCTCCCTAGGCTTATTCTTGTCCAATTAGGGTTTTTAACCAATCTTGTGCATCCAATAAGTTCAGTTGTGTCATTGGATGAACATTTAGGTCATTTTCGTCCTCCCTAGGCTTATTCTTGTCTAATTAGGGTTTTTAGCCAATCTTGTGCATCCAATAAGTTCATTTGTGTCATTGGAGGGACATTTAGGTCATTTTCGTCCTCCTTAGGCTTGTTCTTGGCCAATTAGGGTTTTTAACCAACCTTGTGCATCCAATAAGTTCATTTGTGTCATTGGTTGAACATTTAGGTCATTTTCGTCCTCCCTAGGCTTATTCTTGTCCAATTAGGGTTTTTAACCAACCTTGTGCATCCAATAAGTTCATTTGTGTCATTGGAGGAACATTTAGGTCATTTTCGTCCTCCCTAGTCTTATTCTTGTCCAATTAGGGTTTTTATGCAATCTTGTGCATCTAATAGGTGTGTATGTGTCATTGGACGAACATTTAGGTCATTTTCGTCCTCCCTAGGCTTATTCTTGTCCAATTAGGGTTTTTAACTAATCTTGTGCATCCAATAAGTTCATTTGTGTCATTGGATGAACATTTAGGTCATTTTCGTCCTCCCTAGGCTTATTCTTGTCCAATTAGTGTTTTTAGCCAATCTTGTGCATCCAATAAGTTCATTTGTGTCATTGGAGGATCATTTAGGTCATTTTCGTCCTCGCTAGTCTTATTCTTGTCCAATTAGGGTTTTAAGCTATCTTGTGCATCAAATATGTGTGTTTGTTTCATTGGAGGAACATTTAGGTCATTTTCGTCCTCCCTATGCTTATTCTTGTCCAATTAGGGTTTTTAACCAATCTTGTGCATACAATAAATTTATTTGTGTCATTGGATGAACATTTAGGTCATTTTCGTCCTCCCTAGTCATATTCTTGTCCAATTAGGGTTTTTATGCAATCTTGTGCTTCCAATAGGTGTGTTTGTGTCATTGGAGGAACATTTAGGTCATTTTCGTCCTCCCTAGTCTTATTCTTGTCCAATTAGGATTTTTATGCAATCTTGTGCATCCAATAGGTGTGTTTGTGTCATTGGAGGAACATTTAGGTCATATTTGTCCTCCCTAGGCTTATTCTTGTCCAATTAGGGTTTTTGACCAATCATGTGCATCCAACAAGTGGATTTGTGTCATTGGATGAACATTTAGGTCATTTTCGTCCTCCCTAGGCTTATTCTTGTCCAATTAGGGTTTTTAACCAATCATGTGCATCCAATAAGTTCATTTGTGTCATTGGATGAACATTTAGGTCATTTTCGTCCTCGCTAGGCTTATTCTTGTCCAATTAGGGTTTTTAACCAATCTTGTGCATCCAATAAGTTCATTTGTGTCATTGGACGAACATTTAGGTCATTTTCGTCCTCCCTAGGCTTATTCTTGTCCAATTAGGGTTTTTAGCCAATCTTGTGCATCCAATAAGTTCATTTGTGTCATTGGAGGAACATTTAGGTCACTTTCGTCCTCCTTAGGCTTATTCTTGTCCAATTAGGATTTTTAACCAATCTTGTGCATCCAATAAGTTCATTTGTGTCATTGGATGAACATTTAGGTCATTTTCGTCTTCCCTAGGCTTATTCTTGTCCAATTAGGGTTTTTAGGCAATCTTGTGCATCCAATAGGTGTGTTTGTGTCATTGGACGAACATTTAGGTCATTTTCGTCCTCCTAGGCTTATTCTTGTCCAATTAGGGTTTTTAACCAACCTTGTGCATCCAATAAGTTCATTTTTTTTATTGGAGGAACATTTAGGTCACTTTCGTCCTCCCTAGGCTTATTCTTGTCCAATTAGGATTTTTAACCAATCTTGTGCATCCAATAGGTGTGTTTGGAGGAACATTTAGGTCATTTTCGTCCTCCCTAGTCTTATTCTTGACCAATTAGGGTTTTTATGCAATCTTGTGCATCCAATAGGTGTGTTTGTGTCATTGGACAAACATTTAGGTCATTTTCGTCCTCCCTAGGCTTATTCTTGTCCAATTAGGGTTTTTAACCAATCTTGTGCATCCAATAAGTTCATTTGTGTCATTAAACGAACATTTAGGTAATTTTCGTCCTCCCTAGGCTTTTTCTTGTCCAATTAGGGTTTTTAACCAATCATGTGCATCCAATAAGTTGATTTGTGTCATTGGATGAACATTTAGGTCATTTTCGTCCTCCCTAGGCTTATTCTTGTCCAATTAGGGTTTTTAACCAATCTAGTGCATCCAATAAGTTCATTTGTGTCATTGGATGAACATTTAGGTCATTTTCTGGTTCCCTATGCTTATTCTTGTCCAACTAGGGTTTTTAACCAATCTTGTGCATCCAATAGGTGTGTTTGTGTCATTGGATAAACATTTAGGTCATTTTCGTCCTCCCTAGTCTTATTCTTGTCCAATTAGGGTTTTTATGTAATCTTCTGCATCCAATAGGTGTGTTTGTGTCATTGGACGAACATTTAGGTCATTTTCGTCCTCCCTAGGCTTATTCTTGTCTAATTAGGGTTTTTAACCAATCTTGTGCATCCAATAAGTTCATTTGTGTCATTAGACGAACATTTAGGTCATTTTCGTCCTCCCTAGGCTTATTCTTGTCCAATTAGGGTTTTTAACCAATCATGTGCATCCAATAAGTTGATTTGTGTCATTGGATGAACATTTAGGTCATTTTCGTCCTCCCTAGGCTTATTCTTGTCCAATTAGGGTTTTTAACCAATCTTGTGCATCCAATAAGTTCAGTTGTGTCATTGGATGAACATTTATGTCATTTTCGTCCTCCCTAGGCTTATTCTTGTCCAATTAGGGTTTTTAGCCAATCTTGTGCATCCAATAAGTTCATTTGGGTCATTGGAGGGACATTTAGGTCATTTTCGTCCTCCCTAGGCTTATTCTTGTCCAATTAGGGTTTTTAACCAACCTTGTGCATCCAATAAGTTCATTTGTGTCATTGGTTGAACATTTAGGTCATTTTCATCCTCCCTAGGCTTATTCTTGTCCAATTAGGGTTTTTAACCAACCTTGTGCATCCAATAAGTTCATTTGTGTCATTGGAGAAACATTTAGGTCATTTTCGTCCTCCCTAGTCTTATTCTTGTCCAATTAGGGTTTTTATGCAATCTTGTGCATCCAATAGGTGTGTTTGTGTCATTGGACGAACATTTAGGTCATTTTCGTCATCCCTAGGCTTATTCTTGTCCAATTAGGGTTTTTAACCAACCTTGTGCATCCAATAAGTTCATTTGTGTCATTGGAGGAACATTTAGGTCATTTTCGTCTTCCCTAGTCTTATTCTTGTCCAATTAGGGTTTTTATGCAATCTTGTGCATCCAATAGGTGTGTATGTGTCATTGGACGAACATTTAGGTCATTTTCGTCCTCCCTAGGCTTATTCTTGTCCAATTAGGGTTTTTAACCAATCTTGTGCATCCAATAAGTTCATTTGTGTCATTGGACGAACATTTAGGTCATTTTCGTCCTCCCTAGGCTTATTCTTGTCCAATTAGGGTTTTTAACCAATCTTGTGCATCCAATAAGTTCATTTGTGTCATTGGATGAACATTTAGGTCATTTTCGTCCTCCCTATACTTATTCTTGTCCAATTAGGGTTTTAAGCAATCTTGTGCATCCAATATGTGTGTTTGTGTCATTGGATGAACATTTAGGTCATTTTCGTCCTCCCTATGCTTATTCTTGTCCAATTAGGGTTTTTAACCAATCTTGTGCATCCAATAAGTTCATTTGTGTCATTGGATGAACATTTAGGTCATTTTTGTCCTCCTTGTGCTTATTCTTGTCCAATTAGGGTTTTTATGCAATCTTGTGCATCCAATAGGTGTGTTTGTGTCATTGGACGAACATTTAGGTCATTTTCGTCCTCCCTAGGCTTATTCTTGTCCAATTAGGGTTTTTAACCAATCTTGTGCATCCAATAAGTTCATTTGTGTCATTGGATGAACATTTAGGTCATTTTCGTCATCCCTAGTCTTATTCTTGTCCAATAAGGGTTTTTTTTGCAATCTTGTGCATCCAATAGGTGTGTTTGTGTCATTGGAGGAACATTTAGGTCATTTTCGTCCTCCCTAGTCTTATTCTTGTCCAATTAGGGTTTTTATGCAATCTTGTGCATCCAATAGGTGTGTTTGTGTCATTGGAGGAACATTTAGGTCATTCTCGTCCTCCCTAGTCTTATTCTTGTCCAATTAGGGTTTTTATGCAATCTTGTGCATCCAATAGGTGTGTTTGTGTCATTGGAGGAACATTTAGGTCATTTTCGTCCTCCCTAGGCTTATTCTTGTCCAATTAGGGTTTTTATACAATCTTGTGCATCCAATAGGTGTGTTTGTGTCATTGGATGAACATTTAGGTCATTTTCGTCCTCCCTAGGCTTATTCTTGTCCAATTAGGGTTTTTAACCAATCTTGTGCATCCAATAAGTTCATTTGTGTCATTGGATGAACATTTAGGTCATTTTCGTCCTCCCTAGGCTTATTCTTGTCCAATTAGGGTTTTTAACCAACCTTGTGCATCCAATAAGTTCATTTGTGTCATTGGAGGAACATTTACGTCATTTTCGCCCTCCCTAGTCTTATTCTTGTCCAATTAGGGTTTTTATGCAATCTTGTGCATCCAATAGGTGTGTTTGTGTCATTGGACGAACATTTAGGTCATTTTCGTCCTCCCTAGGCTTATTCTTGTCCAATTAGGGTTTTTCACCAATCTTGTGCATGCAATAAGTTCATTTGTGTCATTGGATGAACATTTAGGTCATTTTCGTCCTCCCTAGGCTTATTCTTGTCCAATTAGGGTTTTTAACCAATCTTGTGCATCCAATAAGTTCATTTGTGTCATTGGATGAACATTTAGGTCATTTTCGTCCTCCCTAGGCTTATTCTTGTCCAATTAGGGTTTTTAATCAATCTTGTACATCCAATAAGTTCTTTTGTGTCATTGGAGGAACATTTAGGTCATTTTCGTCCTCCCTAGTCTTATTCTTGCCCAATTAGGGTTTTTATGCAATCTTGTGCATCCAATAGGTGTGTTGTTGTCATTGGACGAACATTTAGGTCATTTTCGTCCTCCCTAGGCTTATTCTTTTCCAATTAGGGTTTTTAACCAATCTTGTGCATCCAATAAGGTCATTTGTGTCATTGGATGAACATTTAGGTCATTTTCGTCCTCCCTAGGCTTATTCTTGTCCAATTAGGGTTTTTAACCAATCTTGTGCATCCAATAAGTTCATTTGTGTCATTGGATGAACATTTAGGTCATTTTCGTCCTCCCTAGGCTTATTCTTGTCCAATTAGGGTTTTTAACCAACCTTCTGCATCCAATAAGTTCATTTGTGTCATTGGTTGAACATTTAGGTCATTTTCGTCCTCCCTAGGCTTATTCTTGTCCAATTAGGGTTTTTAACCAACCTTGTGCATCCAATAAGTTCATTTGTGTCATTGGAGGAACATTTAGGTCATTTTCGTCCTCCCTAGTCTTATTCTTGTCCAATTAGGGTTTTTATGCAATCTTGTGCATCCAATAGGTGTGTATGTGTCATTGGACGAACATTTAGGTCATTTTCGTTCTCCCTAGGCTTATTCTTGTCCAATTAGGGTTTTTAACCATTCTTGTGCATCCAATAAGTTCATTTGTGTCATTGCACGAACATTTAGGTCATTTTCGTCCTCCCTAGGCTTATTCTTGTCCAATTAGGGTTTTTAACCAATCTTGTGCATCCAATAAGTTCATTTGTGTCATTGGATGAACATTTAGGTCATTTTCGTCCTCCCTAGGCTTATTCTGGTCCAATTAGGGTTTTTAACCAATCTTGTGCATCCAATAAGTTCATTTGTGTCATTGGATCAACATTTAGGTCATTTTCTTCCTCCCTAGGCTTATTCTTGTCCAATTAGGGTTTTTAACCAATCTTGAGCATCCAATAAGTTCATTTGTGACATTGGATGAACATTTAGGTCATTTTCGTCCTCCCTAGGCTTATTCTTGTCCAATTAGGGTTTTTAACCAATCTTGTGCATCCAATAAGTTCATTTGTGTCATTGGATGAACATTTAGGTCATTTTCGTCCTCCCTAGGCTTATTCTGGTCAAATTAGGGTTTTTAACCAATCTTGTGCATCCAATAGGTTCATTTGTTTCATTGGATGAACATTTAATTCATTTTCGTCCTCCCTAGGCTTATTCTTGTCCAATTAGGGTTTTTATGCAATCTTGTGCATCCAATAGGTGTGTTTGTGTCATTGGACGAACATTTAGGTCATTTTCGTCCTCCCTAGGCTTATTCTTGTCCAACTAGGGTTTTTAACCAATCATGTGCATCCAATAAGTTGATTTGTGTCATTGGATGAACATTTAGGTCATTTTCGTCCTCCCTAGGCTTATTCTTGTCCAATTAGGGTTTTTAACCAATCTTGTGCATCCAATAAGTTCATTTGTGTCATTGGATGAACATTTAGGTCATTTTCGTCCTCCGTAGGCTTATTCTTGTCCAATTTGGGTTTTTAACCAATCTTGTGCATCCAATAAGTTCATTTGTGTCATTGGATGAACATTTAGGTCATTTTCGTCCTCCCTAGGCTTATTCTTGTCCAATTAGGGTTTTTAACCAATCTTGTGCATCCAATAAGTTCATTTGTGTCATTGGATGAACATTTAGGTCATTTTCGTCCTCCCTAGGCTTATTCTTGTCCAACTAGGGTTTTTAACCAATCTTGTGCATCCAATAAGTTGATTTGTGTCATTGGATGAACATTTAGGTCATTTTCGTCCTCCCTAGGCTTATTCTTGTCCAATTAGGGTTTTTAACCAATCTTGTGCATCCAATAAGTTCATTTGTGTCATTGGATGAACATTTAGGTCATTTTCGTCCTCCGTAGGCTTATTCTTGTCCAATTAGGGTTTTTAGCCAATCTTGTGTATCCAATAAGTTCATTTGTGTCATTGGAGGAATATTTAGGTCATTTTCGTCCTCCGTAGGCTTATTCTTGTCCAGTTAGGGTTTTTAACCAATCTTGTGCATCCAATAAGTTCATTTTTGTCATTAGACGAACATTTAGGTCATTTTCGTCCTCCCTAGGCTTATTCTTGTCCAATTAGGGTTTTTAACCAATCATGTGCATCCAATAAGTTGATTTGTGTCATTGGATGAACATTTAGGTCATTTTCGTCCTCCCTAGGCTTATTCTTGTCCAATTAGGGTTTTTAACCAATCTTGTGCATCCAATAAGTTCATTTGTGTCATTGGATGAACATTTAGGTCATTTTCTGCTTCCCTATGCTTATTCTTGTCCAATTAGGGTTTTTAACCAATCTTGTGCATCCAATAGGTGTGTTTGTGTCATTGGATAAACATTTAGGTCATTTTTGTCCTCCCTAGTCTTATTCTTGTCCAATTAGGGTTTTTATGTAATCTTCTGCATCCAATAGGTGTGTTTGTGTCATTGGACGAACATTTAGGTCATTTTCGTCCTCCCTAGGCTTATTCTTGTCTAATTAGGGTTTTTAACCAATCTTGTGCATCCAATAAGTTCATTTGTGTCATTAGACGAACATTTAGGTCATTTTCGTCCTCCCTAGGCTTATTCTTGTCCAATTAGGGTTTTTAATCAATCATGTGCATCCAATAAGTTGATTTGTGTCATTGGATGAACATTTAGGTCATTTTCGTCCTCCCTAGGCTTATTCTTGTCCAATTAGGGTTTTTAACCAATATTGTGCATCCAATAAGTTCAGTTGTGTCATTGGATGAACATTTATGTCATTTTCGTCCTCCCTAGGCTTATTCTTGTCCAATTAGGGTTTTTAGCCAATCTTGTGCATCCAATAAGTTCATTTGGGTCATTGGAGGGACATTTAGGTCATTTTCGTCCTCCCTAGGCTTATTCTTGTCCAATTAGGGTTTTTAACCAACCTTGTGCATCCAATAAGTTCATTTGTGTCATTGGTTGAACATTTAGGTCATTTTCGTCCTCCCTAGGCTTATTCTTGTCCAATTAGGGTTTTTAACCAACCTTGTGCATCCAATAAGTTCATTTGTGTCATTGGTTGAACATTTAGGTCATTTTCGTCCTCCCTAGGCTTATTCTTGTCCAATTAGGGTTTTTAACCAACCTTGTGCATCCAATAAGTTCATTTGTGTCATTGGATGAACATTTAGGTCATTTTCGTCCTCCCTAGTCTTATTTTTGTCCAATTAGGGTTTTTATGCAATCTTGTGCATCCAATAGGTGTGTTTGTGTCATTGGAGGAACATTTAGGTCATTTTCGTCCTCCCTAGTCTTATTCTTGTCCAATTAGGGTTTTTATGCAATCTTGTGCATCCAATAGGTGTGTTTGTGTCATTGGACGAACATTTAGGTCATTTTCGTCCTCCCTAGGCTTATTCTTGTCTGATTAGGGTTTTTAACCAATCTTGTGCATTCAATAAGTTTGTTTGTGTCATTGGATGAACATTTAGGTCATTTTCGTCCTCCCTAGTCTTATTCTTGTCCAATTAGGGTTTTTATGCAATCTTGTGCATCCAATAGGTGTGTTTGTGTCATTGGAGGAACATTTAGGTCATTTTCGTCCTCCCTAGTCTTATTCTTGTCCAATTAGGGTTTTTATGCAATCTTGTGCATCCAATAGGTGTGTTTGTGTCATTGGACGAACATTTAGGTCATTTTCGTCCTCCCTAGGCTTATTCGTGTCCAATTAGGGTTTTTAACCAATCTTGTGCATCCAATAAGTTCATTTGTGTCATTGGATGAACATTTAGGTCATTTTCGTCCTCCCTAATCTTATTCTTGTCCAATTAGGGTTTTAAGCAATCTTGTGCATCCAATATGTGTGTTTGTGTCATTGGACGAACATTTAGGTCATTTACGTCCTCCCTAGGCTTATTATTGCCCAATTAGGGTTTTTAACAAATCTTATGCGTCAAATAAGTTCATTTGTGTCATTGGATGAACATTTAGGTCAATTTCGTCCTCCCTAGGCTTATTCTTGTCAAATTAGGATTTTCAACCAATCTTGTGCATCCAATAAGTTCATTTGTGACATTGGATGAACATTTAGGTCATTTTCGTCCTCCGTAGGCTTATTCTTGTCCAATTATGGTTTTTAACCAATCTTGTGCATCCAATAAGTTCATTTGTGTCATTGGATGAACATTTAGGTCATTTTCGTCCTCCTTAGGCTTATTCTTGTCCAATTAGGGTTTTTATGCAATCTTGTGCATCCAATAAGTTCATTTGTGTCATTGGATGAACATTTAGGTCATTTTCGTCCTCCCTAGTCTTATTCTGGTCGAATTAGGGTTTTTATGCAATCTTGTGCATCCAATAGGTGTGTTTGTGTCATTGGAGGAACATTTAGGTCATTTTCGTCCTCCCTAGTCTTATTCTTGTCCAATTAGGGTTTTAAGCAATCTTGTGCATCCAATATGTGTGTTTGTGTCATTGGATGCACATTTAGGTCATTTTCGTCCTCCCTATGCTTATTCTTGTCCAATTAGGGTTTTTAACCAATCTTGTGCATACAATAAGTTCATTTGTGTCATTGGAGGAACATTTAGGTCATTTTCGTCCTTCCTAGTCTTATTCTGGTCGAATTAGGGTTTTTATGCAATCTTGTGCATCCAATAGGTGTGTTTGTGTCATTGGAGGAACATTTAGGTCATTTTCGTCCTCCCTAGTCTTATTCTTGTCCAATTAGGGTTTTTATGCAATCTTGTGCATCCAATAGGTGTGTTTGTCTCACATTTAGGTCATTTCCGTCATCCCTAGGCTTATTCTTTTCCAATTAGGGTTTTTAACCAATCTTGTGCATCCAATAAGTTCATTTGTGTCATTGGATGAACATTTAGGTCATTTTCGTCCTCCCTAGTCTTATTCTTGTCCAATTAGGGTTTTTATGCAATCTTGTGCATCCAATAGGTGTGTTTGTGTCATTGGAGGAACATTTAGGTCATTTTCGTCCTCCCTAGTCTTATTCTTGTCCAATTAGGGTTTTTATGCAATCTTGTGCATCCAATATGTGTGTTTGTGTCATTGGATGAACATTTAGGTCATTTTCGTCCTCCCTAGTCTTATTCTTGTCCAATTAGGGATTTTATGCAATCTTGTGCCTCCAATAGGTGTGTTGGTGTCATTGGACGAACATTTAGGTCATTTTCGTCCTCCCTAGGCTTATTCTTGTCCAATTAGGGTTTTTAACCAATCTTGTGCATCCAATAAGTTCATTTGTTTCATTGGATGAACATTTAGGTCATTTTCGTCCTCCCTAGGCTTATGCTTGTCCAATTAGGGTTTTTAACCAATCTTGTGCATCCAATAAGTTCATTTGTGTCATTGGATGAACATTTAGGTCATTTTCGTCCTCCATAGGCTTATTCTTGTCCAATTTAGGTTTTTAACCAACCTTGTGCATCCAATAAGTTCATTTGTGTCATTGGTTGAACATTTAGGTCATTTTCGTCCTCCCTAGGCTTATTCTTGTCCAATTAGGGTTTTTAACCAACCTTGTGCATCCAATAAGTTCATTTGTGTCATTGGTTGAACATTTAGGTCATTTTCGTCCTCCCTAGGCTTATTCTTGTCCAATTAGGGTTTTTAACCAACCTCGTGCATCCAATAAGTTCATTTGTGTCATTGGTTGAACATTTAGGTCATTTTCGTCCTCCCTAGGCTTATTCTTGTCCAATTAGGGTTTTTAACCAACCTTGTGCATCCAATAAGTTCATTTGTGTCATTGGTCGAACATTTAGGTCATTTACGTCCTCCCTAGTCTTACTCTTATCCAATTAGGGTTTTTATGCAATCTTGTGCATCCAATAGGTGTGTTTGTGTCATTGGAGGAACATTTAGGTCATTTTCGTCCTCCCTAGTCTTATTCTTGTCCAATTAGGGTTTTTATGCAATCTTGTGCATCCAATAGGTGTGTTTGTGTCATTGGACGAACATTTAGGTCATTTTCGCCCTCCCTAGCCTTATTCTTGTCCAATTAGGGTTTTTAACCAAACTTGTGCATCCAATAAGTTCATTTATGTCATTGGATGATCAATTAGGTCATTTTCGTCCTCCCTAGGCATATTCTTGTCCAATTATGGTTTTTAACCAATCTTGTGCATCCAATAAGTTCATTTGTGTCATTGGATGAACATTTAGGTCATTTCGTCCTCCCTAGTCTTATTCTTGTCCAATTAGGGTTTTTATGCAATCTTGTGCATCCAATAGGTGTGTTTGTGTCATTGGAGGAACATTTAGGTCATTTTCGTCCTCCCTAGTCTTATTCTTGTCCAATTAGGGTTTTTATGCAATCTTGTGCATCCAATAGGTGTGTTTGTGTCATTGGAAGAACATTTAGGTAATTTTCATCCTCCCTAGGCTTATTCTTGTCCGATTAGGGTTTTTAACCAATCTTGTGCATTCAATAAGTTCATTTGTGTCATTGGATGAACATTTAGGTCATTTTCGTCCTCCCTTGTCTTATTCTTGTCCAATTAGGGTTTTAAGCAATCTTGTGCATCCAATATGTGGGTTTGTGTCGTTGGATGAACGTTTAGGTCATTTTCGTCCTCCCTATGCTTATTCTTGTCCAATTAGGGTTTTTATGCAATCTTGTGCATCCAATAGGTGTGTTTGTGTCATTGGAGGAACATTTAGGTCATTTTCGTCCTCCCTAGTCTTATTCTTGTCCAATTAGGGTTTTTATGCAATCTTGTGCATCCAATAGGTGTGTTTGTGTCATTGGACGAACATTTAGGTCATTTTCATCCTCCTTAGGCTTATTCTTGTCCAATTAGGGTTTTTAACCAATCTTGTGCATCCAATAAGTTCATTTGTGTCATTGGATGAACATTTAGGTCATTTTCGTCATCCATAGTCTTATTCTTGTCCAATTAGGGTTTTAAGCAATCTTGTGCATCCAATATGTGTGTTTGTGTCATTGGATGAACATTTAGGTAATTTTCGTCCTCCCTATGCTTATTCTTGTCCAATTAGGGTTTTTATCCAATCTTGTGCATACAATAAGTTCATTTGTGTCATTGGATGAACATTTAGGTCATTTCCGTCCTCCCTAGTCTTATTCTTGTCCAATTAGGGTTTTTATGCAATCTTGTGCATCCAATAGGTGTGTTTGTGTCATTGGAGGAACATTTAGGTCATTTTCGTCCTCCCTAGTCTTATTCTTGTCCAATTAGGGTTTTTATGCAATCTTGTGCATCCAATAGGTGTGTTTGTGTCATTGAAGGAACATTTAGGTCATTTTCGTCCTCCCTAGGCTTATTCTTGTCCGATTAGGGTTTTTAACCAATCTTGTGCATTCAGTAAGTTCATTTGTGTCATTGGATGAACATTTAGGTCATTTTCGTCCTCCCTAGTCTTATTCTTGTCCAATTAGGGTTTTTATGCAATCTTGTGCATCCAATAGGTGTGTTTGTGTCATTGGAGGAACATTTAGGTCATTTTCGTCCTCCCTAGTCTTATTCTTGTCCAATTAGGGTTTTTATGCAATCTTGTGCATCCAATAGGTGTGTTTGTGTCATTGGACGAACATTTAGGTCATTTTCGTCCTCCCTAGGCTTATTCTTCTCCAATTAGGGTTTTTAACCAACCTTGTGGATCCAATAAGTTCATTTGTGTCATTGGATGAACATTTAGGTCATTTTCGTCCTCCCTAGTCTTATTCTTGTCCAATTAGGGTTTTTAACCAACCTTGTGCATCCAATAAGTTCATTTGTGTCATTGGTGGAACATTTAGGTCATTTACGTCCTCCCTAGTCTTATTCTTGTCCAATTAGGGTTTTTATGCAATCTTGTGCATCCAATAGGTGTGTTTGTGTCATTGGAGGAACATTTAGGTCATTTTCGTCCTCCCTAGTCTTATTCTTGTCCAATTAGGGTTTTTAACCAATCTTGTGCATCCAATAGGTGTGTTTGTGTCATTGGACGAATATTTAGGTCATTTTCGTCCTCCCAAGTCTTATTCTTGTCCAATTAGGGTTTTTATGCAATCTTGTGCATCTAATAGGTGTGTTTGTGTCATTGGAGGAACATTTAGGTCATTTTCGTCCTCCCTAGTCTTATTATTGTCCAATTAGGGTTTTTATGCAATCTTGTGCATCCAATAGGTGTGTTTGTGTCATTGGAGGAACATTTAGGTCATTTTCGTCCTCCCTAGTCTTATTCTTGTCGAATTAGGGTTTTTATGCAATCTTGTTCATCCAATAGGTGTGTTTGTGTCATTGGAGGAACATTTAGGTCATTTTCGTCCTCCCTAGTCTTATTCTTGTCCAATTAGGGTTTTTATGCAATCTTGTGCATCCAATAGGTGTGTTTGTGTCATTGGACGAACATTTAGGTCATTTTCGTCCTCCCTAGGCTTATTCTTGTCCAAGTAGGGTTTTTAACCAATCTTGTGCATCCAATAGGTGTGTTTGTGTCATTGGATGAACATTTAGGTCATTTTCGTCCTCCCTAGACTTATTCTTGTCCAATTAGGGTTTTTAACCAATCTTGTGCATCCAATAGGTGTGTTTGTGTCATTGGAGGAACATTTAGGTCATTTTCGTCCTCCCTAGTCTTATTCTTGTCCAATTAGGGTTTTTAACCAATCTTGTGCCTACAATAAGTTCATTTGTGTCATTGGAGGAACATTTAGGTCATTTTCGTCCTCCCTAGTCTTATTCTTGTCCAATTAGGGTTTTTATGCAATCTTGTGCATCCAATAGGTGTGTTTGTGTCATTGGAGGAACATTTAGGTCATTTTCGTCCTCCCTAGTCTTATTCTTGTCCAATTAGGGATTTTATTCAATCTTGTGCATCCAATAGGTGTGTTTGTGTCATTGGACGAACATTTAGGTCATTTTCGTCCTCTCTAGGCTTATGCTTGTGCAATTAGGGTTTTTAACCAACCTTGTGCATCCAATAAGTTCATTTGTGTCATTGGTTGAACATTTAGGTCATTTTCGTCCTCCCTAGGCTTATTCTTGTCCAATTAGGGTTTTTAACCAACCTTGTGCATCCAATAAGTTCATTTGTGTCATTGGATGAACATTTAGGTCATTTTCGTCCTCCCTAGTCTTATTCTTGTCCAATTAGGGTTTCAAGCAATCTTGTGCATCCAATATGCGTGTTTGTGTCATTGGATGAACATTTAGGTCATTTTCGTCCTCCCTGTGCTTATTCTTGTCCAATTTGGGTTTTTAACCAATCTTGTGCATACAATAAGTTCATTTGTGTCATTGGATGAACATTTAGGTCATTTTCGTCCTCCCTAGTCTTATTCTTGTCCAATTAGGGTTTTTATGCAATCTTGTGCATCCAATAAGTGTGTTTGTGTCATTGGAGGAACATTTAGGTCATTTTCGTCCTCCCTAGTCTTATTCTTGTCCAATTAGGGTTATTATGCAATCTTGTGCATCCAATAGGTGTGTTTGTGTCATTGGACGAACTTTTAGGTCATTTTCGTCCTCCCTAGGCTTATTCTTGTCCAATTAGGGTTTTTAACCAATCTTGTGCATCCAATAAGTTCATTTGTGTCATTCGATGAACATTTAGGTCATTTTCATCATCCCTATTCTTATTCTTGTCCAATTAGGGTTTTAAGCAATCTTGTGCATCCAATATGTGTGTTTGTGTCATTGGATGAACATTTAGGTAATTTTCGTCCTCACTATGCTTATTCTTGTCCAATTAGGGTTTTTATGTGCATACAATAAGTTCATTTGTGTCATTGGATGAACATTTAGGTCATTTTCATCCTCCCTAGTCTTATTCTTGCCCAATTAGGGTTTTTTTGCAATCTTGTGCATCCAATAGGTGTGTTTGTTTCATTGGAGGAACATTTAGGTCATTTTCGTCCTCCCTAGTCTTATTCTTGTCCAATTAGGGTTTTTATGCAATCTTGTGCATCCAATAGGTGTGTTTGTGTCATTGGACGAACATTTAGGTCATTTTCGTCCTCCCTAGGCTTATTCTTGTCCAATTAGGGTTTTTAACCAATCTTGTGCATCCAATAAGTTCATTTGTGTCATTGGATGAACATTTAGGTCATTTTCGTCCTCCATAGTCTTATTCTTGTCCAATTAGGGTTTTTATGCAATCTTGTGCATCCAATATGTGTGTTTGTGTCATTGGACGAACATTTAGGTCATTTTCGTCCTCCCTAGGCTTATTCTTGTCCAATTAGGGTTTTTATGCAATCTTGTGCATCCAATAGGTGTGTTTGTGTCATTGGAGGAACATTTAGGTCATTTTCGTCCTCCCTACTCTTATTCTTGTCCAATTAGGGTTTTAAGCAATCTTGTGCATCCAATATGTGTGTTTGTGTCATTGGATGCACATTTAGGTCATTTTCGTCCTCCCTATGCTTATTCTTGTCCAATTAGGGTTTTAAACCAATCTTGTGCATACAATAAGTTCATTTGTGTCATTGGAGGAACATTTAGGTCATTTTCGTCCTCCCTAGTCTTATTCTGGTCGAATTAGGGTTTTTATGCAATCTTGTGCATCCAATAGGTGTGTTTGTGTCATTGGAGGAACATTTAGGTCATTTTCGTCCTCCCTAGTCTTATTCTTGTCCAATTAGGGTTTTTATGCAATCTTGTGCATCCAATAGGTGTGTTTGTGTCATTGGACGAACATTTAGGTCATTTTCGTCCTCCCTTGGCTTATTGTTGTCCAATTAGGGTTTTTAACCAATCTTGTGCATCCAATAAGTTCATTTGTGTCATTGGATGAACATTTAAGTCATTTTCGTCCTCCCTAGTCTTATTCTTGTCCAATTAGGGTTTTTATGCAATCTTGTGCATCCAATAGGTGTGTTTGTGTCATTGGAGGAACATTTAGGTCATTTTCGTCCTCCCTAGTCTTATTCTTGTCCAATTAGGGTTTTTAACCAATCTTGTGCATCCAATAAGTTCATATGTGTCATTCGATGAACATTTAGGTCATTTTCGTCCTCCCTAGTCTTATTCTTGTCCAATTAGGGTTTTAAGCAATCTTGTGCATCCAATATGTGTGTTTGTGTCATTGGATGAACATTTAGGTAATTTTCGTCCTCCCTATGCTTATTCTTGTCCAATTAGGGTTTTTAACAAATCTTGTGCATACAATAAGTTCATTTGTGTCATTGGATGAACATTTAATTCATTTTCGTCCTCCCTAGTCTTATTCTTGTCCAATTAGGGTTTTTATGCAATCTTGTGCATCCAATAGGTGTGTTTGTGTCATTGGAGGAACATTTAGGTCATTTTCGTCCTCCCTAGTCTTATTCTTGTCGAATTAGGGTTTTTATGCAATCTTGTGCATCCAATAGGTGTGTTTATGTCATTGGATGAACATTTAGGTCATTTTCGTCCTCCCTAGTCTTATTCTTGTCCAATTAGGGTTTTTATGCAATCTTGTGCATTCAATAGGTGTGTTTGTGTCATTGGACGAACATTTAGGTCATTTTTGGCATCCCTAGGCTTATTCTTGTCCAATTAAGGTTTTTAACCAATCTTGTGCATCCAATAGGTGTGTTTGTGTTATTGGATGAACATTTAGGTCATTTTCGTCCTCCCTAGTCTTATTCTTGTCCAATTAGGGTTTTTATGCAATCTTGTGCATCCAATAGGTGTGTTTGTGTCATTGGAGGAACATTTAGGTCATTTTCGTCCTCCCTAGTCTTATTCTTGTCCAATTAGGGTTTTTATGCAATCTTGTGCACCCAATAAGTTCATTTGCGTCATTGGATCAACATTTAGGTCATTTTCGTCCTCCCTAGTCTTATTCTTGTCCAATTAGGGTTTTAAGCAATCTTGTGCATCCAATATGTGTGTTTGTGTCATTGGATGAACATTTAGGTCATTTTTGTTCTCCCTAGGCTTATTCTTGTCCAATTAGGGTTTTTAACCAATCTTGTGCATCCAATAAGTTCATTTGTGTCATTGGATGAACATTTAGGTCATTTTCGTCCTCCCTAGGCTTATTCTTGTCCAATTAGGGTTCTTAACCAATCTTGTGCATCCAATAAGTTCATTTGTGTCATTGGATGAACATTTAGGTCATTTTCGTCCTTCCTAGTCTTATTCTTGTCGAATTAGGTTTTTATGCAATCTTGTGCATCCAATAGGTGTGTTTGTGTCATTGGAGGAACATTTAGGTCATTTTCGTCCTCCCTAGGCTTATTCTTGTCCAATTAGGGTTTTTATGCAATCTTGTGCATCCAATAGGTGTGTTTTTGTCATTGGACGAACATTTAGGTCATTTTCGTCCTCCCTAGGCTTATTCTTGTCCAATTAGGGTTTTTAACCAATCTTGTGCATCCAATAAGTTCATTTGTGTCATTGGACGAACATTTAGGTCATTTTCGTCCTCTCTAGGCTTATTCTTGTCCAATTAGGGTTTTTAACCAATCATGTGCATCCAATAAGTTCATTTGTGTCAGTGGATGAACATTTAGGTCATTTTCGTCCTCCCTAGTCTTATTCTTGTCCAATTAGGGTTTTTATGCAATCTTGTGCATCCAATAGGTGTGTTTGTGTCATTGGAGGAACATTTAGGTCATTTTCGTCCTCCCTAGTCTTATTCTTGTCCAATTAGGGTTTTTATGCAATCTTGTGCATCCAATAGGTGTGTTTGTATCATTGGACGAACATTTAGGTCATTTTCGTCCTCCCTAGTCTTATTCTTGTCCAATTAGGGTTTTTATGCAATCTAGTGCATCCAATAGGTGTGTTTGTGTCATTGGACGAACTTTTAGGTTATTTTTGTCATCCCTAGGCATATTCTTGTCCAATTAGCGTTTTTAACCGATCTTGTGCATCCAATAAGTTCATTTGTGTCATTGGATGAACATTTAGGTCATTTTTTCCTCCCTAGGCTTATTCTTATCCAATTAGGGTTTTTAACCAATCTTGTGCATCCAATAAGTTCATTTGTGTCATTGGATGAACATTTAGGTCATTTTCGTCCTCCCTAGTCTTATTCTTGTCCAATTTGGGTTTTTATGCAATCTTGTGCATCCAATAGGTGTGTTTGTGTCATTGGAGGAACATTTAGGTCATTTTCGTCCTCCCTAGTCTTATTCTTGTCCAATTAGGGTTTTTATGCAATCTTGTGCATCCAATAGGTGTGTTTGTGTCATTGGACGAACATTTAGGTCATTTTCGTCCTCCCTAGGCTTATTCTTGTCCAATTAGGGTTTTTAACCAATCTTATGCATCCTATAAGTTCATTTGTGTCATTGGATGAACATTTAGGTCATTTTCGTCCTCCCTAGTCTTATTCTTGTCCAATTAGGGTTTTAAGCAATCTTGTGCATCCAATATGTGTGTTTGTGTCATTGGATGAACATTTAGGTCATTTTTGTTCTCCCTATGCTTATTCTTGTCCAATTAGGGTTTTTAACCAATCTTGTGCATCCAATAAGTTCATTTGTGTCATTGGATGAACATTTAGGTCATTTTCGTCCTCCCTAGTCTTATTCTTGTTGAATTAGGGTTTTTATGCAATCTTGTGCATCCAATAGGTGTGTTTGTGTTATTGAAGGAACATTTAGGTGATTTTTGTCCTCCCTAGGCTTATTCTTGTCCAATTAGGGTTTTTAACCAATCTTGTGCATCCAATAAGTTCATTTGTGTCATTGGATGAACATTTAGGTCATTTTCGTCCTCCCTAGTCTTATTCTTGTCCAATTAGGGTTTTAAGCAATCTTGTGCATCCAATATGTGTGTTTGTGTCATTGGATGAACATTTAGGTCACTTTCGTCCTCCCTAGTCTTATTCATGTCCAATTAGGGTTTTTATGCAATCTTGTGCTTCCAATAGGTGTGTTTGTGTCATTGGACGAACATTTAGGTCATTTTCGTCCTCCCTAGGCTTATTCTTGTCCAATTAGGGTTTTTAACCAATCTTGTGCATCCAATAGGTGTGTTTGTGTCATTGGAGAAACATTTAGGTCATTTTCGTCCTCCCTAGTCTTATTCTTGTCCAATTAGGGTTTTATGCAATCTTGTGCATCCAATAGGTGTGTTTGTGTCATTGGACGAACATTTAGGTCATTTTCGTCCTCCCTAGGCTTATTCTTGTCCAATTAGGGTTTTTAACCAACCTTGTGCATCCAATAAGTTCATTTGTGTCATTGGAGGAACATTTAGGTCACTTTCTTCCTCCCTAGGCTTATTTTTGTCCAATTAGGATTTTTAATCAATCTTGTGCATCCAATAGGTGTGTTTGGAGGAACATTTAGGTCATTTTCGTCCTCCCTAGTCTTATTCTTGTCCAATTAGGGTTTTTATGCAATCTTGTGCATCCAATAGGTGTGTTTGTGTCATTGGACAATCATTTAGGTCATTTTCGTCCTCCCTAGGCTTATTCTTGTCCAATTATGGTTTTTAACCAATCTTGTGCATCCAATAAGTTCATTTGTGTCATTAGACGAACATTTAGGTCATTTTCGTCCTCCCTAGGCTTATTCTTGTCCAATTAGGGTTTTTAGCCAATCTTGTGCATCCAATAAGTTCATTTGGGTCATTGGAGGGACATTTAGGTCATTTTCGTCCTCCCTAGGCTTATTCTTGTCCAATTAGGGTTTTTAACCAACCTTGTGCATCCAATAAGTTCATTTGTGTCATTGGTTGAACATTTAGGTCATTTTCGTCCTCCCTAGGCTTATTCTTGTCCAATTAGGGTTTTTAACCAATCTTGTGCATACAATAAGTTTATTTGTGTCATTGGATGAACATTTAGGTCATTTTCGTCCTCCCTAGTCTTATTCTTGTCCAATTAGGGTTTTTATGCAATCTTGTGCATCCAATAGGTGTGTTTGTGTCATTGGAGGAACATTTAGGTCATTTTCGTCCTCCCTAGTCTTATTCTTGTCCAATTAGGGTTTTTATGCAATCTTGTGCATCCAATAGGTGTGTTTGTGTCATTGGAGGAACATTTAGGTCATATTTGTCCTCCCTAGGCTTATTCTTGTCCAATTCGGGTTTTTAACCAATCTTGTGCATCCAATAGGTGTGTTTGTGTCATTGGAGAAACATTTAGGTCATTTTCGTCCTCCCTAGTCTTATTCTTGTCCAATTAGGGTTTTATGCAATCTTGTGCATCCAATAGGTGTGTTTGTGTCATTGGACGAACATTTAGGTCATTTTCGTCCTCCCTAGGCTTATTCTTGTCCAATTAGGGTTTTTAACCAACCTTGTGCATCCAATAAGTTCATTTGTGTCATTGGAGGAACATTTAGGTCACTTTCGTCCTCCCTAGGCTTATTTTTGTCCAATTAGGATTTTTAACCAATCTTGTGCATCCAATAGGTGTGTTTGGAGGAACATTTAGGTCATTTTCGTCCTCCCTAGTCTTATTCTTGTCCAATTAGGGTTTTTATGCAATCTTGTGCATCCAATAGGTGTGTTTGTGTCATTGGACAAACATTTACGTCATTTTCGTCCTCCCTAGGCTTATTCTTGTCCAATTAGGTTTTTTAACCAATCTTGTGCATCCAATAAGTTCATTTGTGTCATTAGACGAACATTTAGGTCATTTTCGTCCTCCCTAGGCTTTTTCTTGTCCAATTAGGGTTTTTAACCAATCATGTGCATCCAATAAGTTGATTTGTGTCATTGGATGAACATTTAGGTCATTTTCGTCCTCCATAGGCTTATTCTTGTCCAATTAGGGTTTTTAACCAATCTTGTGCATCCAATAAGTTCATTTGTGTCATTGGATGAACATTTAGGTCATTTTCTGCTTCCCTATGCTTATTCTTGTCCAATTAGGGTTTTTAACCAATCTTGTGCATCCAATAGGTGTGTTTGTGTCATTGGATAAACATTTAGGTCATTTTTGTACTCCCTAGTCTTATTCTTGTCCAATTAGG
The DNA here is from genome assembly GCA_037974775.1 of Cicer pinnatifidum. Classification (NCBI taxonomy): domain Eukaryota; kingdom Viridiplantae; phylum Streptophyta; class Magnoliopsida; order Fabales; family Fabaceae; genus Cicer; species Cicer pinnatifidum. The sequence goes on along the minus strand of JBBPBR010000134.1, from coordinate 23,708 downwards.
GTTTTTATGTAATCTTCTGCATCCAATAGGTGTGTTTGTGTCATTGGACGAACATTTATGTCATTTTCGTCCTCCCTAGGCTTATTCTTGTCTAATTAGGGTTTTTAACCAATCTTGTGCATCCAATAAGTTCATTTGTTTCATTAGACGAACATTTAGGTCATTTTCGTCCTCCCTAGGCTTATTCTTGTCCAATTAGGGTTTTTAACCAATCATGTGCATCCAATAAGTTGATTTGTGTCATTGGATGAACATTTAGGTCATTTTCGTCCT
>JBBPBR010000134.1:0-15398 GCA_037974775.1 Cicer pinnatifidum | reverse complement strand
CTATTGGATGCACAAGATTGGTTAAAAACCCTAATTGGACAAGAATAAGCCTAGGAGGACGAAAATGACCTAATTGATCATCCATTGCCACAAACACACCAATTGGATGCACAAGATTGGTTAAAAACCCTAATTGGACAAGAATATGCCTAGGGAGGACGAAAATGACCAAATTGATCATCCAATGACACAAACACACCTATTGGATGCACAAGATTGGTTAAAAACCCTAATTGGACAAGAATATGCCTAGGGAGGACGAAAATGACCTAAATATTAATTCAATGACATAAACAAACTTATTGGATGCACAAGATTGGTTAAATACCCTAATTGGACAAGAATAAGCCTAAGGAGGACAAAAATGACCTAATTGATCATCCAATGACACAAACAGACCTTTTGGATGCACAAGATTGGTTAAAAACCCTAATTGGACAATAATATGCCTAGGGAGGACGAAAATGACCTAAATATTAATTCAATGAAACAAACAAACTTATTGGATGCACTAGATTGGTTAAAAACTCTAATTGGACAAGAATAAGCCTAGGGACGACGAAAATGACCTAATTGATCATCCAATAACTCAAACACACCTATTGCATGCACAAGATTGGTTAAAAACCCTAATTGGACAAGAATAAGCCTAGGGAGGACGAAAATGACCTAATTGATCATCCAATGACACAAACACACCTATTGGATGCCCAAGATTGGCTAAAAACCCAAATTAGACAAGAATATGCCTAGGTAGGACGAAAATGACCTAATTGATCATTCAATGACACAAACAAACTTATTGGATGCACAAGATTGGTTAAAAACCCGAATTGGCCAAGAATATGTTTAGGGAGGTCGAAAATGACCTAAATATTAATTCAATGACACAAACAAAGTTATTGGTTGCACAAGATTGGTTGAAAACCCTAATTGGACAAGAATAAGCCTAGGGAGGACGAAAATGACCTAATGGTTCATCCAATGACACAAATGAACTTATTGGATGCACAAGATTGCTTAAAAACCCTAATTGGACAAGAATAAGCCTAGGGAGGACGAAAATGACCTAATTGATCATCCAATGACACAAACACAACTATTGGATGCACAAGATTGGTTAAAAACACTAATTGGACGAGAATATGCCTAGGGAGGACGAAAATGACCTAAATGTTAATCCAATGACACAAATGAACTTATTGGATGCACAAGATTGGTTAAAAACTCTAATTGGACAAGAATAAGCCTAGGGAGGACGAAAATGACCTAATTGATCATCCAATGACACAAACACACCTATTGGATGCACAAGATTGGTTAAAAACCCTAATTGGACAAGAATAAGCCTAGGGAGGACGAAAATGACCTAATTGATCATCCATTGCCACAAACACACCTATTGGATGCACAAGATTGGTTAAAAACCCTAATTGGACAAGAATATGCCTAGGGAGGACGAAAATGACCTAATAGATCATCCAATGACATAAACATACCTATTGGATGCACAAGATTGGTTAAAAACCCTAATTGGACAAGAATAAGGCTAGGGAGGACGAAAATGACCTAATTGATCATCCAATGACACAAACACACCTATTGGATGCACAAGATTGGTTAAAAACCCTAACTGGACAAGAATATGCCTAGGGAGGACGAAAATGACCTAATTGATCATCCAATGACACAAACACACCTATTGGATGCACAAGATTGGTTAAAAACCCTAATTGGACAAGAATATGACCAGGAAGGACGAATATGACCTAAATGTTAATCCAATAACACAAATGAACTTATTTGATGCACAAGATTGGTTAAAAACCCTAATTGGACAAGAATCAGCCTAGGGAGAACGAAAATGACCGAAATGTTAATCCAATGACATAACTCAACTTATTAGATGCACAAGATTGGTTAAAAACCCTAATTGGACAAGAATAAGCCTAGGGAGGACGAAAATGACCTAATTGATCATCCAATGACACAAACACACCTATTGGATGCACAAGATTGGTTAAAAACCCTAATTGGAAAAGAATATGCCAAGGGAGGACGAAAATGACCTAAATATTAATTCAATGACACAAACAAAGTTATTGGATGCACAAGATTGGATAAAAACCCTAATTGGACAAGAATAAGCCTAGGGAGGACGAAAATGACCTAATTGATCATCCAATGACACAAACACACCTATTGGATGCACAAGATTGGTTAAAAACCCTAATTGGACAAGAATAAGCCTAGGGAGGACGAAAATGACCAAATTGATTATCCAATGACACAAACACACCTATTGGATGCACAAGATCGGTTAAAAACCCTAATTGGACTAGAATATGCCTTGGGAGGACGAAAATGACTTAAATATTAATTCAATGACATAAACAAAGTTATTCGATGCACAAGATTGGTTAAAAACCCTAATTGGACAAGAATAAGCCTAGGGAGGACGAAAATGACCTAATTGATCATCCAATGACACAAACACACCTATTGGATGCACAAGATTGGTTAAAAACCCTAATTGGACAAGAATAAGCCTAGGGAGGACGAAAATGACCTAATTGATCATCCAATGACACAAACACACCTATTGGATGCACAAGATTTATTAAAAACCCTAATTGTACAAGAATATACCTAGGGAGGACGAAAATGACCTAATTGATCATCCAATGACACAAACACACCTATTGGATGCACAAGATTGGTTAAAAACTCTAATTGGACAAGAATAAGCCTAGGGAGGACGAAAATGACCTAATTGATCATCCAATGACACAAACACACCTATTGGATGCACAAGATTGGTTAAAAACCCTAATTGGACAAGAATAAGCCTAGGGAGGACGAAAATGACCTAATTGATCATCCATTGCCACAAACACACCTATTGGATGCACAAGATTGGTTAAAAACCCTAATTGGACAAGAATATGCCTAGGGAGGACGAAAAGGACCTAAATATTAATTCAATGACACAAACAAACTTATTGGATGCACAAGATTGGTTAAAAACCCTAATTGGACAAGAATAAGCCTAGGGAGGACGAAAATGACCTAATTGATCATCCAATGACACAAACACACCTATTGGATGCACAAGATTGGTTAAAAACCCTAATAGGACAAGAATAAGCCTAGGAAGGACCAAAATGACCTAATTGATCATCCAACGACACAAATGAACTTATTGGATGCACAAGATTGGATAAAAACCCTAATTGGACAAGAAAAAGCCTAGGGAGGACGAAAATGACCTAATTGATCATCCAATGACACAAACACACCTATTAGATGCACAAGATTGGTTAAAAACCCTAATTGGACAAGAATATGCCTAGGGAGGAGGAAAATGACCTAAATATTAATTCAATGACACAAACAAAGTTATTGGATGCACAAGATTGGTTAAAAACCTTAATTGGACAAGAATAAGCCTAGGGAGGACGAAAATGACCTAATTGATCATCCAATGGCACAAACACACCTATTGGATGCACAAGATTGGTTAAAAATCCTAATTGGGCAAGAATATGCCTAGGGAGGACGAAAATGACCTAAATATTAATTCAATGACACAAACAAACTTATTGGATCCACAAGATGGGTTAAAAACCCTAATTGGACAAGAATAAGCCTAGGGAGGACGAAAATGACCTAAATGTTAATCCAATGACACAAACACACCTATTGGATGCACAAGATTGGTTAAAAACCCTAATTGGACAAGAATATGCCTAGGAAGGACGAAAATGACCTCATCCAATGACACAAATGAACTTATTGGATGCACCAGATTAGTTAAAAACCCTCATTGGACAAGAATAAGGCTAGGGAGAACGAAAATAACCTAATTGATCATCCAATGACACAAACACACCTATTGGATGCACAAGATTGGTTAAAAACCCTAATTGGACAAGAATAAGCCTAGGGAGGACGAAAATGACCTAATTGATCATCCAATGACACAAATGAACTTATTGGATGCACAAGATTTGTTAAAAACCTTAATTGGACAAGAATAAGCATAGAAAGGACGAAAATGACCTAATTGATCATCCAATGACACAAACACACCTATTGGATGCACAAGATTGGTTAAAAACCCTAATTGGACAAGAATAAGCCTAGGGAGGACGAAAATGACCTAATTGATCATCCAATGACACAAACACACCTATTGGATGCACAAGATTGGTTAAAAACCCTAATTGGACAAGAATAAGCCTAGGGAGGACGAAAATGACCTAATTGATCATCCATTGCCACAAACACACCTATTGGATGCACAAGATTGGTTAAAAACCCTAATTGGACAAGAATATACCTATGGAGGGCGAAAATGACCTAATTGGTCATCCAATGACACAAACACACCTATTGGATGCACTAGATTGGTTAAAAACCCTAATTGAACAAGAATAAGCCTAGGGAAGACGAAAATAACCTAATTGATCATCCAATGACACAAACACACCTATTGGATGCACAAGATTGGTTAAAAACCCTAATTGGACAAGAATATGCCTAGGGAGGACGAAAATGACCTAAATGTTAATCCAATGATACAACTCAACTTATTGGATGCACAAGATTGGTTAAAAACCCTAATTGGACAAGAATATGCCTAGGGAGGACGAAAATGACCTAATTGATCATCCAATGACACAAACACACCTATTGGATGCACAAGATTGGTTAAAAACCCTAATTGGACAAGAATAAGCCTAGGGAGGACGAAAATGACCTAAATGTTAATCCAATGACACAAATGAACTTATTGGATGCACAAGATTGGTTAAAAACCCTAATTGGACATGAATAAGCCTAGGGAGGACGAAAATGACCTAATTGATCATGCAATGACACAAATGAACTTATTGGATGCACAAGATTGGTTAAAAACCCTTATTGGACAAGATTAAGCCTAGGGAGGACGAAAATGACCTAAATATTAATTCAATGAAACAAACAAACTTATTGGATACACAAGATTGGTTAAAAACCCTAATTGGACAAGAATAAGCATAGGGAGGAAGAAAATGACCTAATTGATCATCCAATGACACAAACACACCTATTGGATGCACAAGATTGGTTAAAAACCCTAATTGGACAAGAATATGCCTAGGGAGGATGAAAATGACCTAAATGTTAATCCAATGACACAAAAGAACTTATTGGATGCACAAGATTGGTTAAAAACCCTAATTGGACAAGAATAAGCCTAGGGAGGACGAAAATGACCTAATTGATCATCCAATGACACAAACACACCTATTGGATGCACAAGATTGGTTAAAAACCCTAATTGGACAAGAATATGCCTAGGGAGGACGAAAATGACCTAAATATTAATTCAATGACATAAACAAACTTATTGGATGCACAAAATTGGTTAAAAACCCTAATTGGACAAGAATATGCCTAGGGAGGACAAAAATGACCTAATTGATCATCCAATGACACAAACACACCTATTGGATGCACAAGATTGGTTAAAAACCCTAATTGGACAAGAATATGCCTAGGGAGGACGAAAATGACCTAAATATTAATTCAATGACATAAACAAACTTATTGGATGCACAAGATTGGTTAAAAACCCTAATTGGGTAAAGAATAAGCCTTGGGAGGATGAAAATGACCTAATTGATCATCCAATGACACAAACACACCTATTGGAAGCACAAGATTGGTTAAAAACCCTAATTGGACAAGAATATGCCTACGGAGGACGAAAATGACCTAAATGTTAATCCAATGACAAAAATGAACTTATTGGATGCACAAGATTGGTTAAAAACCCTAATTGGACAAGAATAAGCCTAGGGAGGACGAAAATGACCTAATTGATCATCCAATGACACAAACACACCTATTGGATGCACAAGATTGGTTAAAAACCCTAATTGGACAAGGAAATGCCTAGGGAGGAGGAAAATGACCTAAATACTAATTCAATGACACAAACAAAGTTATTGGATGCACAAGATTGGTTAAAAACCCTAATTGGACAAGAATAAGCCTAGGGAGGACGAAAATGACCTAATTGATCATCCAATGACACAAACACACCTATTGGATGCACAAGATTGGTTAAAAACCCTAACTGGACAAGAATAAGCCTAGGGAGGACGAAAATGACCTAATTGATCATCCAATGACACAAACACACCTATTGGATACACAAGATTGGTTAAAAACCCTAATTGGACAAGAATATGCCTAGGGAGGACGAAAATGACCTAAATGTTAATCCAATGACACAAATGAACTTATTGGATGCACAAGATTGGTTAATAACCCTAATTGGACAAGAATAAGCCTAGGGAGGACGAAAATGACCTAATTGATCATCCAATGACACAAACACACCTATTGGATGCACAAGATTGGTTAAAAACCCTAGTTGGACAAGAATATGCCTAGGGAGGACAAAAATGACATAATTGATCATCCAATGACACAAACAAACTTATTGGATGCACAAGATTGGTTAAAAACGCTAATTGGACAAGAATAAGCCTAGGGAGGACGAAAATGACCTAATTGATCATCCAACGACACAAACACACCTATTGGATGCACAAGATTGGTTAAAAACCCTAATTGGACAAGAATATGCCTAGGGAGGACGAAAATGACCTAATTGATCATCCAATGACACAAACACACCTATTGGATGCACAAGATTGGTTAAAAACCCTAATTGGACAAGAATAAGCCTAGGGAGGACGAAAATGACCTAAATGTTAATCCAATGACACAACTCAATTTATTGGATGCACAAGATTGGTTAAAAACCCTAATTGGACAAGAATAAGCCTAGGAAGGACGAAAATGACCTAATTGATCATCCAATGACACAAACACACCTATTGGATGCACAAGATTGGTTAAAAACCCTAATTGGACAAGAATATGCCTAGGGAGGACGAAAATGACCTAATTGATCATCCAATGACACAAACACACCTATTGGATGCACAAGATTGGTTAAAAACCCTAATTGGACAAGAATAACACTAGGTAGGACGAAAATGACCTAAATGTTAATCCAATGACACAACTCAACTTATTGGATGCACAAGATTGGTTAAAAACCCTAATTGGACAAGAATAAGCCTAGGGAGAACGAAAATGACCTAAATGTTTATCCAATGACACAACTCAACTTATTGGATGCACAAGATCGGTTAAAAACCCTAATTGGACAAGAATAAGCCTAGGGAGGAGGAAAATGACCTAATTGATCATCCAATGACACAAACACACCTATTGGATGCACAAGATTGGTTAAAAACCCTAATTGGACAAGAATATGCCTAGGGAGGACGAAAATGACCTAATTGATCATCCAATGACAGAAATGAACTTATTTGATGCACAAGATTAGTTAAAAACCTTAATTGGACAAGAATAAGCCTAGGGAGGACGAAAATAACCTAATTGATCATCCAATGACACAAACACACCTATTGGATGCACAAGATTGGTCTAAAACTCTAATTGGACAAGAATATGCCTAGGGAGGACGAAAATGACCTAAATGTTAATCCAATGACACAACTAAACTTATTGGATGCACAAGATCGGTTAAAAACCCTAATTGGACAAGAATAAGCCTAGGGAGGACGAAAATGACCTAATTGATCATCCAATGACACAAACACACCTATTGGATGCACAAGATTGGTTAAAAACCCTAATTGGACAAGAATATGCCTAGGGAGGACGAAAATGACCTAATTGATCATCCAATGACACAAATGAACTTATTGGATGCACAAGATTAGTTAAAAACCTTAATTGGACAAGAATAAGCCTAGGAAGGACGAAAATAACCTAATTGATCATCCAATGACACAAACACACCTATTGGATGCACAAGATTGGTCTAAAACTCTAATTGGACAAGAGTATGCCTAGGGAGGACGAAAATGACCTAAATGTTAATCCAATGACATAAATGAACGTATTGGATGCACAAGATTGGTTAAAAACCATAATTGGACAAGAATAAGCCTAGGGAGGACGAAAATGACCTAAATGTTAATCCAATCACACAACTCAATTTATTGGATGCAAAAGATTGGTTAAAAACCCTAATTGGACAAGAATAAGCCTAGGGAGGACGAAAATGACCTAATTGATCATCCAATGACACAAACACAACTATTGGATGCACAAGATTGGTTAAAAACCCTAATTGGACAAGAATATGCCTAGGGAGGACGAAAATGACCTAAATTGATCATCCAATGACACAAACACACCTATTGGATGCACAAGATTGGTTAAAAACCCTAATTGGACAAGAATATGCCTAGGTACGACGAAAATGACCTAAATGTTAATCCAATGACACAAATGAACTTATTGGATGCACAAGATTGGTTAAAAACTCTAATTGGACAAGAATAAGCCTAGGGAGGACGAAAATGACCTAATTGATCATCCAATGACACAAACACACCTATTGGATGCACAAGATTGGTTAAAAACCCTAATTGGACAAGAATAAGCCTAGGGAGGACGAAAATGACCTAATTGATCATCCAATGACACAAACACACCTATTGGATGCACAAGATTGGTTAAAAACCCTAATTGGACAAGAATATGCCTAGGGAGGATGAAAATGACCTAAATATTAATTCGATGACACAAACAAAGTTATTGGATGCACAAGATTGGTTAAAAACCCTAATTGGACAAGAATAAGCCTAGGGAGGACGAAAATGACCTAATTGATCATCCAATGACACAAACACACCTATTGGATGCACAAGATTGGTTAAAAACCCTAATTGGACAAGAACAAGCCTAGGGAGGACGAAAATGACCTAAATGTTAATCCAATGACACAAACACACCTATTGGATGCACAACATTGGTTAAAAACCCTAATTGGACTAGAATAAGCTTAGGGAGGACGAAAATGACCTAATTGATCATCCAATGTCACAAACACACCTATTGGAAGCACAAGATTGGTTAAAAACCCTAATTGGACAAGAATATGACTAGGAAGGACGAAAATGACCTAAATGTTAATCCAATGACAGAAATGAACTTATTGGATGCACAAGATTGGTTAAAAACCCTAATTGGACAAGAATAAGCCTAGGGAGGACGAAAATGACCTAATTGATCATCCAATGACACAAACACACCTATTGGATGCACAAGATTGGTTAAAAACCCTAATTGGACAAGAATATGCCTAGGGAGGAGGAAAATGACCTAAAAATTAATTCAATGACACAAACAAAGTTATTGGATGCACAAGATTGGTTAAAAACCCTAATTGGACAAGAATAAGCCTAGGGAGGACGAAAATGACCTAATTGATCATCCAATGACACAAACACACCTATTGGATGCACAAGATTGGTTAAAAACCCTAATTAAACAAGAATATGCCTAGGGAGGACGAAAATTACCTAAATGTTAATTCAATGACACAAATGAACTTATTGGATGCACAAGATTGGTTAAAAACCCTAATTGGACAAGAATAAGCCTAGGGAGGACGAAAATGACCTAATTGATCATCCAATGACACAAACACACCTATTGGATGCACAAGATTGGTTAAAAACCCTAACTGGACAAGAATATGCCTAGGGAGGACGAAAATGACCTAATTGATCATCCAATGACACAAACACACCTATTGGATGCACAAGATTGGTTAAAAACACTAATTGGACAAGAATAAGCCTAGAGAGGACGAAAATGACCTAATTGATCATCCAATGACACAAACACTTCTATTGGATGCACAAGATTGGTTGAAAACCCTAATTGGACAAGAATAAGCCTGGGGAGGAAGAAAATGACCTAATTTATTATCCAATGACAAAAACACACATATTGGATGCACAAGATTGGTTAAAAACCCTAATTGGACAAGAATAAGCCTATGGAGGACGAAAATGACCAAATTGATCATCCAATGACACAAACACACCTATTGGGTGCACAAGATTGATTAAAAACCCTAATTGGACAAGAATATGCCTAGGGAGGACGAAAATGACCTAAATATTAATTCAATGACACAAACAAAGTTATTGGATGCACAAGATTGGTTAAAAACCCTAATTGGACAAGAATAAGCCTAGGGAGGACGAAAATGACCTAATTGATCATCCAATGACACAAACACACCTATTGGATGCACAAGATTGGTTAAAAACCCTAATTGGACAACAATATGCCTAGGGAGGACGAATATGACCTAAATGTTAATCCAATAACACAAATGAACTTATTCGATGCACAAGATGGGTTAAAAACCCTAATTGGACAAGAATATGCCTAGGGAGAACGAAAATGACCTAAATGTTAATCCAATGACACAACTCAACTTATTGGATGCACAAGATTGGTTAAAAACCCTAATTGGACAAGAATAAGCCTAGGGAGGACGAAAATGACCTAATTGATCATCCAATGACACAAACACACCTATTGGATGCACAAGATTGGTTAAAAACCCTAATTGGACAAGATGATGCCTAGGGAGGACGAAAATGAACTAAATATTAATTCAATGACACAAACAAACTTATTGGATGCACAAGATTGGTTAAAAACCCTAATTGGACAAGAATAAGCCTAGGGAGGACGAAAATGAGCAAATTGATCATCCAATGACACAAACACACCTATTGGATGCACAAGATTGGTTAAAAACCCTAATTGGACAAGAATAAGCCTAGGGAGGACGAAAATGACCTAATTGATCATCCAATGACACAAACACACCTATTGGATGCACAAGATTGGTTAAAAACCCTAATTGGACAAGAATAAGCCTAGGGAGGACGAAAATGACCTAATTGATCATCCAATGACACAAACACACCTATTGGATGCACAAGATTGGTTAAAAACCCTAATTTGACTAGAATAAGCCTAGGGTGGACGATAATGACCTAATTGATCATCCATTGCCACAAACACACCTATTGGATGCACAAGATTGGTTAAAAACCCTAATTGGACAAGAATATGCCTAGGGAGGACGAAAATGACCTAATTGATCATCCAATGACACAAACACACCTATTGGATGCACAAGATTGGTTAAAAACCCTAATTGGACAAGAATAAGCCTAGGGAGGACGAAAATGACCTAATTGATCATCCAATGACACAAACACACCTATTGGATGCACAAGATTGGTTAAAAACCCTAATTGTAAAAGAATATGCCTAGGGAGGACGAAAATGACCTAATTGATCATCCAATGACACAAACACACCTATTGGATGCACAAGATTGGTTAAAAACCCTAATTGGACAAGAATATGCCTAGGGAGGACGAAAATGACCTAATTGATCATCCAATGACACAAACACACCTGTTGGATGCAGAAGATTGGTTAAAAACCCTAATTGGACAATAATATGCCTAGGGAGGACGAAAATGACCTAAATATTAATTCAATGACACAAACAAACTTATTGGATGCACAAGATTGGTTAAAAACCCTAATTGGGCAAGAATAAGCCTAGGGAGGACGAAAATGACCTAATTGATCATCCAATGACACAAACACACCTATTGGATGCACAAGATTGGTTAAAAAACCTAATTGGACAAGAATAAGCCTAGGGAGGACGAAAATGACCTAATTGATCATCCAATGACACAAACACACCTATTGGATGCACAAGATTGGTTAATAACCCTAATTGGACAAGAATATGCCTAGGGAGGACGAAAATGACCTAAATGTTAATCCAATGACACAAATGAACTTATTAGATGTACAAGATTGGTTAAAAACCCTAATTGGACAAGAATAAGCCTAGGGAGGACCAAAATGACCTAATTGATCATCCAATGACACAAACACACCTATTGGATGCACAAGATTGGTCTAAAACTCAAATTGGACAAGAATATGCCTAAGGAGGACGAATATGACCTAAATGTTAATCCAATGACACAAAGGAACGTATTGGATGCACAAGATTGGTTAAAAACCCTAATTGGACAAGAATAAGCCAAGGGAGGACGAAAATGACCTAAACGTTAATCCAATGACACAACTCAACTTATTGGAAGCACAAGATTGGTTAAAAACCCTAATTGGATAAGAATAAGCCTAGGGAGGACGAAAATGACCTAATTGATCATCCAATGACACAAACACACCTATTGGATGCACAAGATTGGTTAAAAACCCTAATTGGACAAGAATATGCCTAGGGAGGACGAAAATGACCTAATTGATCATCCAATGACACAAACACACCTATTGGATGCACAAGATTGGTTAAAAACCCTAATTGGACCAGAATATGCCTAAGGAGGACGAAAATGACCTAATTGATCATCCAATGACACAAACACACCTATTGGATGCACAAGATGGGTTAAAAACCCTAATTGGACAAGAATATGCCTAGGGAGGACGAAAATGACCTAAATGTTAATCCAATGACACAAATGAACTTATTAGATGTACAAGATTGGTTAAAAACCCTAATTGGACAAGAATAAGCCTAGGGAGGACCAAAATGACCTAATTGATCATCCAATGACACAAACACACCTATTGGATGCACAAGATTGGTCTAAAACTCAAATTGGACAAGAATATGCCTAAGGAGGACGAAAATGACCTAAATGTTAATCCAATGACACAAATGAACGTATTGGATGCACAAGATTGGTTAAAAACCCTAATTGGACAAGAATAAGCCAAGGGAGGACGAAAATGACCTAAACGTTAATCCAATGACACAACTCAACTTATTGGAAGCACAAGATTGGTTAAAAACCCTAATTGGATAAGAATAAGCCTAGGGAGGACGAAAATGACCTAATTGATCATCCAATGACACAAACACACCTATTGGATGCACAAGATTGGTTAAAAACCCTAATTGGACAAGAATATGCCTAGGGACGACGAAAATGACCTAATTGATCATCCAATGACACAAACACACCAATTGGATGCACTTGATTGGTTAAAAACCCTAATTGGACAAGAATAAGCCTAGGGAGGACGAAAATGACCTAATTGATCATCCAATGACACAAACACACCTATTGGATGCACAAGATTGGTTAAAAACCCTAATTGGACAAGAATAAGCCTAGGGAGGACGAAAATGACCTAATTGATCATCCATTGCCACAAACACACCTATTGGATGCACAAAATTGGTTAAAAACCCTAATTGGACAAGAATATGCCTAGGGAGGACGAAAATGACCTAAATGTTAATCCAATGACACAAATGAACTTATTGGATGCACAAGATTGGTTAAAAACCCTAATTGGACAAGAATATGCCTAGGGAGGACGAAAATAACCTAATTGATCATCCAATGACACAAACACACCTATTGGATGCACAAGATTGGTTAAAAACTCTAATTGGACAAGAATAAGCCTAGGGAGGACGAAAATGACCTAATTGATCATCCAATGACACAAACACACCTATTGGATGCACAAGATTGGTTAAAAACCCTAATTGGTCAAGAATATGCCTAGGGAGGACGAAAATGACCTAAATGTTAATCCAATGACACAAATGAACTTATTGGATGAACAAGATTGGTTAAAAACTCTAATTGGACAAGAATAAGCCGAAGGAGGACGAAAATGACCTAATTGATCATCAAATGACACAAACACACCTATTGGATGCACAAGATTGGTTAAAAAGCCAAGTTGGACAAGAATATGCCTAGGGAGGACGAAAATGACCTAATTGATCATCCAATGACACAAATGAACTTATTGGATGCACAAGATTGGTTAAAAACCCTAATTGGACAAGAATAAGCCTAGGGAGGACGAAAATGACCTAATTGATCATCCAATGACACAAACACACCTATTGGATGCACAAGATTGGTTAAAAACCCTAATTGGTCAAGAATATGCCTAGGGAGGACGAAAATGACCAAAATATTAATTCAATGAAACAAACAAACTTATTGGATGCACAAGATTGGTTAAAAACTCTAATTGGACAAGAATAAGCCTAGGGAGGACGAAAACGACCTAATTGATCATCCAATGACACAAACACACCTATTGGATGCACAAGATTGGTTAAAAACCCTAATTGGACAAGAATAAGCCTAGGAGGACGAAAATGACCTAATTGATCATCCATTGCCACAAACACACCCATTGGATGCACAAGATTGGTTAAAAACCCTAATTGGACAAGAATATGCCTAGGGAGGACGAAAATGACCAAATTGATCATCCAATGACACAAACACACCTATTGGATGCACAAGATTGGTTAAAAACCCTAATTGGACAAGAATATGCCTAGGGAGGCAAAAATGACCTAAATATTAATTCAATGACATAAACAAACTTATTGGATGCACAAGATTGGTTAAATACCCTAATTGGACAAGAATAAGCCTAAGGAGGACAAAAATGACCTAATTGATCATCCAATGACACAAACAGACCTTTTGGATGCACAAGATTGGTTAAAAACCCTAATTGGACAAGAATATGCCTAGGGAGGACGAAAATGACCTAAATATTAATTCAATGAAACAAACAAACTTATTGGATGCACTAGATTGGTTAAAAACTCTAATTGGACAAGAATAAGCCTAGGGAGGACGAAAATGACCTAATTGATCATCCAATAACTCAAACACACCTATTGCATGCACAAGATTGGTTAAAAACCCTAATTGGACAAGAATAAGCCTAGGGAGGACGAAAATGACCTAATTGATCATCCAATGACACAAACACACCTATTGGATGCCCAAGATTGGCTAAAAACCCAAATTAGACAAGAATATGCCTAGGTAGGACGAAAATGACCTAATTGATCATTCAATGACACAAACAAACTTATTGGATGCACAAGATTGGTTAAAAACCCGAATTGGCCAAGAATATGTTTAGGGAGGTCGAAAATGACCTAAATATTAATTCAATGACACAAACAAAGTTATTGGTTGCACAAGATTGGTTGAAAACCCTAATTGGACAAGAATAAGCCTAGGGAGGACGAAAATGACCTAATGGTTCAGCCAATGACACAAATGAACTTATTGGATGCACAAGATTGGTTAAAAACCCTAATTGGACAAGAATAAGCCTAGGGAGGACGAAAATGACCTAATTGATCATCCAATGACACAAACACAACTATTGGATGCACAAGATTGGTTAAAAACACTAATTGGACGAGAATATGCCTAGGGAGGACGAAAATGACCTAAATGTTAATCCAATGACACAAATGAACTTATTGGATGCACAAGATTGGTTAAAAACTCTAATTGGACAAGAATAAGCCTAGGGAGGACGAAAATGACCTAATTGATCATCCAATGACACAAACACACCTATTG
>JBBPBR010000133.1:2695474-2733043 GCA_037974775.1 Cicer pinnatifidum | reverse complement strand
AAAAACCCTAATTGGACAAGAATAAGCCTAGGGAGGACGAAAATGACCTAAATGTTCATCCAATGACACAAATTAACTTATTGGATGCACAAGATTGGTTAAAAACCCTAATTGGACAAGAATAATCCTAGGGAGGACGAAAATGACCTAAATGTTCATCCAATGAAACAAATGAACTTATTGGATGCACAAGGTTGGTTAAAAACCCTAATTGGACAAGAAGAAGCCTAGGGAGGACGAAAATGACCTAAATGTTCGTCCAATGACACAAACACACCTATTGGATGCACAAAATTGCATAAAAACCCTAAATGGACAAGAATAAGACTAGGGAGGACGAAAATGACCTAAATGTTCCTCCAATGACACAAACACACCTATTGGATGCACAAGATTGGTTAAAAACCCTAATTGGACAAGAATAAGCCTAGGGACGACGAAAATGACCTAAATGTTCGTCCAATGACACAAACACACCTATTGGATGCACAAAATTGCATAAAAACCCTAATTGGACAAGAATAAGACTAGGGAGGACGAAAATGACCTAAATGTTCCTCCAATGACACAAACACACCTATTGGATGCACAAGATTTAATAAAAACCCTAATTCGACAAGAATAAGACTAGGGAGGACGAAAATGACCTAAATGTTCCTCCAATGACACAAACACACCTATTGGATGCACAAGATTGCATAAAAACCCTAATTGGACAAGAATTAGACTAGGGAGGACGTAAATGACCTAAATGTTCCACCAATGACACAAATGAACATATTGGATGCACAAGGTTGGTTAAAAACCCTAATTGGACAAGAATAAGACTAGGGAGGACGAAAATGACCTAAATGTTCATCCAATGACACAAATGAACTTATTGGATGCACAAGATTGGTTAAAAACCCTAATTGGACAAGAATAAGCCTAGGGAGGACCAAAATGACCTAAATGTTCGTCCAATGACACAAACACACCTATTGGATGCACAAGATTGCATAAAAACCCTAATTGGACAAGAATAAAACTAGGGAGTACGAAAATGACCTAAATGTTCCTACAATGACACAAACACACCTATTGGAGTCATAAGATTGGTTAAAAATCCTAATTGGACAAGAATAAGACTAGGGAGGACGAAAATGACCTAAATGTTCATCCAATGACACAAATGAACTTATTGGATGCACAAGATTGGTTAAAAACCCTAATTGGACAAGAATAAGCATAGGGAGGACGAAAATGACCTAAATGTTCATCCAATGACACAAACACACATATTGGATGCACAAGATTGCTTAAAACCATAATTGGACAAGAATAAGACTAGGGAGGACGAAAATGACCTAAATGTTCATCCAATGACACAAATGAACTTATTGGATGCACAAGATTGGTTAAAAACCCTAATTGGACAAGAATAAGCCTAGGGAGGACGAAAATGACCTAAATGTTCGTCCAATGACACAAACACACCTATTGGATGCACAAGATTGCATAAAAACCCTAATTGGATAAGAATAAAACTAGGGAGGACGAAAATGACCTTAATGTTCCTCCAATGACACAAACACACCTATTGGATGCACAAGATTGCATAAAAACCCTAATTCGACAAGAATAAGACTAGGGAGGACGAAAATGACCTAAATGTTCATCCAATGACACAAATGAACTTATTGGATGCACAAGATTGGTTAAAAACCCTAATTGGACAAGAATAAGCCTAGGGAGGACGTAAATGACCTAAATGTTCATCCAATGACACAAATGAACTTATTGCATGCACAAGATTGGTTAAAAACCCTAATTGGACAAGAATAAGCATAGGGAGGACGAAAATGACCTAAATGTTCATCCAATGACACAAACACACATATTGGATGCACAAGATTGCTTAAAACCCTAATTGGACAAGAATAAGACTAGGGAGAACGAAAATGACCAAATTGTTCATCCAATGACACAAATGAACTTATTGGATGCACAAGATTGGTTAAAAACCCTAATTGGACAAGAATAAGCCTAGGGAGGACGAAAATGACCTAAATGTTCGTCCAATGACACAAACACACCTATTGGATGCACAAGATTGCATAAAAACCCTAATTGGACAAGAATAAGACGAGCGAGGACGAAAATGACCTAAATGTTCATCCAATGACATAAATGAACTTAATGGATGCACAAGATTGGTTAAAAACCCTAATTGGACAAGAATAAGCATAGGGAGGACGAAAATGACCTAAATGTTCATCCAATGACACAAACACACATATTGGATGCACAAGATTGCTTAAAACCCTAATTGGACAAGAATAAGACTAGGAATGACGAAAATGACCTAAATGTTCATCCAATGACTCAAATGAACTTATTGGATGCACAAGATTGGTTAAAAACCCTAATTGGACAAGAATAAGCCTAGGGAGGACGAAAATGACCTAAATGTTCGTCCAATGACACAAACACACCTATTGGATGCACAAGATTGCATAAAAACCCTAATTGGACAAGAATAAGCCTAGGGAGGACGAAAATGACCTAAATGTTCATCCAATGACACAAATGAACTTATTCGATGCACAAGATTGGTTAAAATCCCTAATTGGACAAGAATAAGCCTAGGGAGGACGAAAATGACCTAAATGTTCATCCAATGACACAAATGAACTTATTGGATGCACAAGATTGGTTAAAAACCCTAATTGGACAAGAATAAGCCCAGGGAGGACGAAAATGACCTAAATGTTCGTCCAATGACACAAACACACCTATTGGATGCACAAGATTGGTTAAAAACCCTAATTGGACAAGAATAAGCCTAGGGAGGACGAAAATGACCTAAATGTTCGTCCAATGACACAAACACACCTATTGGATGCACAAGATTGCATAAAAACCCTAATTGGATAAGAATAAGACTAGGGAGGACGAAAATGACCAAAATGTTCCTCCAATGACACAAATGAACTTATTGGATGCACAAGATTGGTTAAAAACCCTAATTGGACAAGAATAAGCTTAGGGAGGACGAAAATGACCTAAATGTTCGTCCAATGACACAAATCAACTTATTGGATGCACATGATTGGTTAAAACCCCTAATTGGACAAGAATAAGCCTAGGGAGGACGAAAATGACCTAAATGTTCGTCCAATGACACAAACACACCTATTGGATGCACAAGATTGGTTAAAAACCCTAATTGGACAAGAATAAGCCTAGGGAGGACGAAAATGACCTAAATGTTCGTCCAATGACACAAACACACCTATTGGATGCACAAGATTGCATAAAAACCCTAATTGGACAAGAATAAGACTAGAAAGGACCAAAATGACCTAAATGTTCATAAAATGACACAAATGAACTTATTGGATGCACAAGATTGGCTAAAAACCCTTATTGGACAAGAATAAGCCTAGGGAGGACGAAAATGACCTAAATGTTCCTCCAATGACACAAACACACCTCTTGGATGCACAAGATTGGTTAAAAACCCTAATTGGACAAGAATAAGCCTAGGGAGGACGAAAATGACCTAAATGTTCGTCCAATGACACAAACACACCTATTGGATGCACAAGATTGCCTAAAAACCCTAATTGGACAAGAATAAGCCTAGGGAGGACGAAAATGACCTAAATGTTCATCCAATGACACAAATGAACTTATTGGATGCACAAGATTGGTTAAAAACCCTAATTGGACAAGAATAAGCCTAGGGAGGACGAAAATGACCTAAATGTTCGTCCAATGACACAAACACACCTATTGGATGCACAAGATTGCATAAAAACCCTAATTGGATAAGAATAAAACTAGAGAGGACGAAAATGACCTAAATGTTCCTCCAATGACACAAACACACCTATTGGATGCACAAGATTGCATAAAAACCCTAATTCGACAAGAATAAGACTAGGGAGGACGAAAATGACCTAAATGTTCATCCAATGACACAAATGAACTTATTGGATGCACAAGATTGGTTAAAAACCCTAATTGGACAAGAATAAGCCTAGGGAGGACGAAAATGACCTAAATGTTCATCCAATGACACAAATGAACTTATTGGATGCACAAGATTGGTTAAAAACCCTAATTGGACAAGAATAAGCCTAGGGAGGATGAAAATGACCTAAATGTTCGTCTAATGACAAAAATGAACTTATTGGATGCACAAGGTTGATTAAAAACCCTAATTGGACAAGAATAAGCCTAAGGAGGACTAAAATGACCCAAATGTTCGTCCAATGACACAAACACACCTATTGGATGCACAAGATTGCATAAAAACCCTAATTGGACAAGAATAAGACTAGGGAGGACGAAAATGACCTAAATGTTCCTCCAATGACACAAACACACCTATTGGATGCACAAGATTGGTTAAAAACCCTAATTGGACAAGAATAAGCCTAGGGAGGACGAAAATGACCTAAATGTTCGTCCAATGACACAAACACACCTATTGGATGCACAAGATTGCATAAAAACCCTAATTGGACAAGAATAAGACTAGGGAGGACGAAAATGACCTAAATGTTCGTCCAATGACACAAATGAACTTATTGGATGCACAACATTGGCTAAAAACCCAAATTGGACAAGAATAAGCCTAGAGAGGACGAAAATGACCTAAATGTTCCTCCAATGACACAAATCAACTTATTGGAAGCACATGATTGGTTAAAAACCCTTATTGGACAAGAATAAGACTATGGAGGACGAAAATGACCTAAATGTTCGTCTAATGACACAAATGAACTTATTGGATGCACAAGATTGGTTAAAACGCCTAATTGGACAAGAATAAGCCTAGGGAGGACGAAAATGACCTAAATGTTTATCCAATGACAAAAACTCAAATATTGGATGCACAAGATTGCATAAAAACCCTAATTGGACAAGAATAAGACTAGGGAGGACGAAAATGACCTAAATGTTCCTCCAATGACACAAATGAACTTATTGGATGCACAAGATTTGTTAAAAACCCTAATTGGACTAGAATAAGACTAGGGAGGACGAAAATGACCTAAATGTTCATCCAATGACACAAAAGAACTTACTGGATGCAGAAGATTGGTTAAAAACCCTAATTGGACAAAAATAAGCCTAGGGAGGACGAAAATGACCTAAATGTTCCTCCAATGACACAAATGAACTTATTGGATGCACATAATTGGTTAAAAACCCTAATTGGACAAGAATAAGCCTAGGGAGGACGAAAATGATCTAAATGTTCGTCCAATGACACAAACACACCTATTGGATGCACAAGATTGCATAAAAACCCTAATTGGACAAGAATAAGACTAGGGAGGACGTAAATGACCTAAATGTTCCACCAATGACACAAATGAACTTATTGGATGCACAGGGTTGGTTAAAAACCTTAATTGGACAAGAATAAGCCTAGGGAGGACGAAAATGACCTAAATGTTCGTCCAATGACACAAACACACCTATTGGATGCACAAGATTGCATAAAAACCCTAATTGGACAAGAATAAGACTAGGGAGGACGAAAATGACCTAAATGTTCCTCCAATGACACAAATGACCTTATTGGATGCACAAGATTGGTTAAAAACCCTAATTGGACAAGAATAAGCCTAGGGAGGACGAAAATGACCTAAATGTTCGTCCAATGACACAAACACACCTATTGGATGCACAAGATTGCATAAAAACCCTAATTGGACAAGAATAAGCACAAGGAGGACAAAAATGACCTAAATGTTCATCCAATGACACAAATGAACTTATTGGATGCACAAGATTGGTTAAAAACCCTAATTGGACAAGAATAAGCATAGGGAGGACGAAAATGACCTAAATGTTCATCCAATGACACAAACACACATATTGGATGCACAAGATTGCTTAAAACCCTAATTGGACAAGAATAAGACTAGGGATGACGAAAATGACCTAAATGTTCATCCAATGACACAAATGAACTTATTGGATGCACAAGATTGGTTAAAAACCCTAATTGGACAAGAATAAGCCTAGGGAGGACGAAAATGAGCTAAATGTTCATCAAATGACACAAACACACCTATTGGATGCACAAGATTGCATAAAAACCCTAATTGGACAAGAATAAGCCTAGGGAGGACGAAAATGACCTAAATGTTCATCCAATGACACAAATGAACTTATTGGATGCACAAGATTGGTTAAAAACCCTAATTGGACAAGAATAAGCCTATGGAGGACGAAAATGACCTAAATGTTCAACCAATGACACAAATGAACTTATTGGATGCACAAGGTTGATTAAAAACCCTAATTGCACAAGAATAAGCCTAGGGTGGACGAAAATGACCTAAATGTTCGTCCAATGACACAAACACACCTATTGGATGCACAAGATTGCATAAAAACCCTAATTGGACAAGAATAAGACTAGGGAGGACGAAAATGACCTAAATGTTCCTCCAATGACACAAATGAACTTATTGGATGCACAAGGTTGGTTAAAAACCCTAATTGGACAAGAATAAGCCTAGGGAGGACGAAAATGACCTAAATGTTCAACAAATGACACAAATGAACTTATTGGATGAACAAGGTTGGTTAAAAACCATAATTGCACAAGAATAAGCCTAGAGAGGACCAAAATAACCTAAATGTTCGTCCAATGACACAAACACACCTATTGGATGCACAAGATTGAATAAAATCCCTAATTGGACAAGAATAAGAGTAGGGAGGACGAAAATGACCTAAATGTTCCTCCAATGACACAAACACACCTATTGGATGCACAAGATTGCATAAAAACCCTAATTGGACAAGAATAAGACTAGGGAGGACGAAAATGACCTAAATGTTCCTCCAATGACACAAACACACCTATTGGATGCACAAGATTGCATAAAAACCTAATTCGACAAGAATAAGACTAAGGACGACGAAAATTACCTAAATGTTCATCCAATGACACAAATGAACTTATTGGATGCACAAGATTGGTTAAAAACCCTAATTGGACAAGAATAAGCCTAGGGAGGACGAAAATGACCTAAATGTTCGTCCAATGACACAAACACACCTATTGGATGCACAAGATTGCATAAAAACCCTAATTGGACAAGAATAAGACTAGGGAGGACGAAAATGACCTAAATGTTCCTCCAATGACACAAACACACCTATTGGATGCACAAGATTGCATAAAAACCCTAATTGGACAAGAATAAGACTAGGGAGGACGAAAGTGACTTAAATGTTCATCCAATGACACAAATGAACTTATTGTATGCACAAGATTTGTTAAAAACCCTAATTGGACAAGAATAAGCATAGGGAGGACGAAAATTACCTAAATGTTCATCCAATGACACAAACACACATATTGGATGCACAAGATTGCTTAAAACCCTAATTGGACAAGAATAAGACTAGGGAGGACGAAAATGACCTAAATGTTCATCGAATGACACAAACGAACTTATTGGATGCACAAGATTGGTTAAAAACTCTAATTGGACAAGAATAAGCCTAGGGAGAACGAAAATGACCTAAAATTTCGTCCAATGACACAAACACACCTATTGGATGCACAAGATTGCATAAAAACCCTAATTAGACAAGAATAAGACTAGGGAGGACGAAAATGACTTAAATGTTCATCCAATGACACAAACACACCTATTGGATGCACAAGATTGCATAAAAACCCTAATCGGACAAGAATAAGACTAGGGAGGACGAAAATGACCTAAATGTTCCTACAATGACACAAACACACCTATTGGATGCACAAGATTGGTTAAAAACCCTAATTGGACAAGAATAAGCCTAGGGAGGACGAAAATGACCTAAATGTTCGTCCAATGACACAAACACACCTATTGGATGCACAAGATTGCATAAAAACCCTAATTGGACAAGAATAAGACTAGGGAGGACGAAAATGACCTAAATGTTCATCCAATGACAAAAATGAACTTATTGGATGCACAAGATTGGTTAAAAACCCTAATTGGACAAGAATACGCCTAGGGAGGACGTAAATGACCTAAATGATCCACCAATGACAAAAATGAACTTATTGGATGCACAAGGTTGGTTAAAAACCCTAATTGAACAAGAATAAGCCTAGGGAGGACGAAAATGACCTAAATGTTCGTCCAATGACACAAACACACCAATTGGATGCACAAGATTGCATAAAAACCCTAATTGGACAAGAATAAGCCTAGGGAGGACGAAAATGACCTAAATGTTCATCCAATGATACAAACACACCTATTGGATGCACAAGATTGCATAAAAACCCTAATTGGACAAGAATAAGCCTAGGGAGGACGAAAATGACCTAAATGTTCATCCAATGACACAAATGAACTTATTGGATGCACAAGATTGGTTAAAAACCCTAATTGGACAAGAATAAGCCTAGGGAGGACGTAAATGACCTAAATGTTCATCCAATGACACAAATGAACTTATTGGATGCACAAGATTGGTTAAAAACCCTAATTTGACAAGAATAAGCATAGGGAGGACGAAAATGACCTAAATGTTCATCCAATGACACAAACACACATATTGGATGCACAAGATTGGTTCAAAACCCTAATTGGACAAGAATAAGCCTAGGGAGGACAAAAATGACCTAAATGTTCGTCCAATGACACAAACACAGCTATTGGATGCACAAGATTACATAAGAACCCTAATTGGACAATAATAAGACTAGGGAGGACGAAAATGACCTAAATGTTCCTCCAATGACACAAACACACCTATTGGATGCACAAGATTGGTTAAAAACCCTAATTGGACAAGAATAAGCCTAGGGAGGACGAAAATGACCTAAATGTTCGTCCAATGACACAAACACACCTATTGGATGCACAAGATTGCATAAAAACCCTAATTGGACAAGAATAAGACTAGGGAGGACGAAAATGACCTAAATATTTATCCAATGACACAAACACACCTATTGGATGCACAAGATTGGTTAAAAACCCTAATTGGACAAGAATAAGCCTAGGGAGGACGAAAATGACCTAAATGTTCGTCCAATGACACAAACACACCTATTGGATGCACAAGATTGCATATAAACCCTAATTGGACAAGAATAAGACTAGGGAGGACGAAAATGACCTAAATGTTCCTCCAATGACACAAATGAACTTATTGGATGCACAAGATTGGTTAAAAACCCTAATTAGACAAGAATAAGCCTAGGGAGGACGAAAATGACCTAAATGTTCATCCAATGACACAAATGAACTTATTGGATGCACAAGGTTGGTTAAAAACCCTAATTGGACAAGAATAAGCCTAGGGAGGACGAAAATGACCTTAATGTTCGTCCAATGACACAAACACACCTATTGGATGCACAAAATTGCATAAAAACCCTAATTGGACAAGAATAAGACTAGGGAGGACGAAAATGACCTAAATGTTCCTCCAATGACACAAACACACCTATTGGATGCACAAGATTGGTTAAAAACCCTAATTGGACAAGAATAAGCCTAGGGACGACGAAAATGACCTAAATGTTCGTCCAATGACACAAACACACCTATTGGATGCACAAGATTGCATAAAAACCCTAATTGGACAAGAATAAGACTAGGGAGGACGAAAATGACCTAAATGTTCCTCCAATGACACAAACACACCTATTGGATGCACAAGATTGCATAAAACCCTAATTGGACAAGAATAAGCCTAGGGAGGACGAAAATGACCTAAATGTTCGTCCAATGACACAAACACACCTATTGGATGCACAAGATTGCATAAAACCCTAATTGGACAAGAACAAGCCTAGGGAGGACGAAAATGACCTAAATGTTCATCCAATGATACAAATGAACTTATTGGATGCACAAGATTGGTTTAAAACCCTAATTGGACAAGAATAAGCCTAGGGAGGACGTAAATGACCTAAATGTTCATCCAATGACACAAATGAACTTATTGGATGCACAAGATTGGTTAAAAACCCTAATTGGACAAGAATAAGCCTTGGGAGGACGAAAATGACCTAAATGTTCATCCAATGAAACAAATGAACTTATTGGATTCACAAGATTGCTTAAAAACCCTAATTGGACAAGAATAAGCCTAGGGAGGACGAAAATGACCTAAATGTTCATCCAATGACACAAATTAACTTATTGGATGCACAAGATTGGTTAAAAACCCTAATTGGACAAGAATAATCCTAGGGAGGACGAAAATGACCTAAATGTTCATCCAATGAAACAAATGAACTTATTGGATGCACAAGGTTGGTTAAAAACCCTAATTGGACAAGAATAAGCCTAGGGAGGACGAAAATGACCTAAATGTTCGTCCAATGACACAAACACACCTATTGGATGCACAAAATTGCATAAAAACCCTAATTGGACAAGAATAAGACTAGGGAGGACGAAAATGACCTAAATGTTCCTCCAATGACACAAACACACCTATTGGATGCACAAGATTGGTTAAAAACCCTAATTGGACAAGAATAAGCCTAGGGACGACGAAAATGACCTAAATGTTCGTCCAATGACACAAAGACACCTATTGGATGCACAAGATTGCATAAAAACCCTAATTGGACAAGAATAAGACTAGGGAGGACGAAAATGACCTAAATGTTCCTCCAATGACACAAATGAACTTATTGGATGCACAAGATTGGATAAAAACCCTTATTGACCAAGAATAAGCCTAGGGAGGACGAAAATGACCTAAATTTTCATCCAATGACACAAATGAACTTATTGGATGCACAAGATTGGTTAAAAACCCTAATTGGACAAGAATAAGCATAGGGAGGACGAAAATGACCTAAATGTTCATCCAATGACACAAACACACATATTGGATGCACATGATTGGTTAAAAACCCTAATTGGACAAGAATAAGCCTAGGGAGGACAAAAATGACCTAAATGTTCATCCAATGACCCAAATGAACTTATTGGATTCACAAGATTGGTTACAAACCCTAATTGGACAAGAATAATCCTAGGGAGGACGAAATTGACATAAATGTTCGTCCAATGACACAAACACACCTATTGGATGCACAAGATTGCATAAAAACCCTAATTGGACAAGAATAAGACTAGGGAGGACGGAAATGACCTAAATGTTCCTCCAATGACACAAACACACCTATTGGATGCACAAGATTGGTTAAAAACCCTAATTGGACAAGAATAAGCCTAGGGAGGACGAAAATGACCTAAATGTTCGTCCAATGACACAAACACACCTATTGGATGCACAAGATTGCATAAAAACCCTAATTGGATAAGAATAAGACTAGGGAGGACGAAAATGACCTAAATGTTCCTCCAATGACACAAATGAACTTATTGGATGCACAAGATTAGTTAAAAACCCTAATTGGACAAGAATAAGCTTAGGGAGGACGAAAATGACCTAAATGTTTGTCCAATGACACAAATGAACTTATTGGATGCACAAGATTGGTTAAAAACCCTAATTGAACAAGAATAAGCATAGGGAGGACGAAAATCACCTAAATGTTCATCCAATGACACAAACACACATATTGGATGCACATGATTGGTTAAAAACCCTAATTGGACAAGAATAAGCCTAGGGAGGACGAAAATGACCTAAATGTTCATCCAATGACACAAATTAACTTATTGGATGCACAAGATTGGTAACAAACCCTAATTGGACAAGAATAATCCTAGGGAGGACGAAATTGACATAAATGTTCGTCCAATGACACAAACACACCTATTGGATGCACAAGATTGCATAAAAACCCTAATTGGACAAGAATAAGACTAGGGAGGACGAAAATGACCTAAATGTTCCTCCAATGACACAAACACACCTATTGGATGCACAAGATTGGTTAAAAACCCTAATTGGACAAGAATAAGCCTAGGGAGGACGAAAATGACCTAAATGTTCGTCCAATGACACAAACACACCTATTGGATGCACAAGATTGCATAAAAACCCTAATTGGATAAGAATAAGACTAGGGAGGACGAAAATGACCTAAATGTTCCTCCAATGACACAAATGAACTTATTGGATGCACAAGATTAGTTTAAAACCCTAATTGGACAAGAATAAGCCTAGGGAGGACGAAAATGACCTAAATGTTTGTCCAATGACACAAATCAACTTATTGGATGCACATGATTGGTTAAAAACCCTAATTGGACAAGAATAAGCCTAGGGAGGACGAAAATGACCTAATTGTTCGTCCAATGACACAAACACACCTATTGGATGCACAAGTTTGGTTAAAAACCCTAATTGGACAAGAATAAGCCTAGGGAGGACGAAAATGACCTAAATGTTCGTCCAATGAAACAAACACACCTATTGGATGCACAAGATTGCATAAAAACCCTAATTGGACAAGAATAAGACTAGAAAGGACGAAAATGACCTTAATGTTCATCCAATGACACAAATGAACTTATTGGATGCACAAGATTGGCTAAAAACCCTTATTGGACAAGAAAAAGCCTAGGGAAGACGAAAATGACCTAAATTTTCATCCAATGACACAAATGAACTTATTGGATGCACAAGATTGGTTAAAAACCCTAATTGGACAAGAATAAGCCTAGGGAGGACGAAAATGACCTAATTGTTCATCCAATGACACAAACACACCTATTGGATGCACAAGATTGCATAAAAACCCTAATTGGACAAGAATAAGACTTGGGAGGACGAAAATGACCTAAATGTTCCTCCAATGACACAAACACACCTATTGGATGCACAAGATTGGTTAAAAACCCTAATTGGACAAGAATAAGCCTAGGGAGGACGAAAATGACCTAAATGTTCGTCCAATGACACAAACACACCTATTGGATGCACAAGATTGCATAAAAACCCTAATTGGACAAGAATAAGACTAGGGAGGACGAAAATGACCTAAATGTTCCTCCAATGACACAAATGAACTTATTGGATGCACAAGATTGGCTAAAAACCCTTATTGGACAAGAATAAGCCTAGGGAGGACGAAAATGACCTAAGTTTTCATCCAATGACACAAATGAACTTATTGGATGCACAAGATTGGTTAAAAACCCAAATTGGACAAGAATAAGCCTAGGGAGGACGAAAATGACCTAAATGTTCATCCAATGACACAAATCAACTTTTTGGATGCACATGATTGGTTAAAAACCCTAATAGGAAAAGAATAAGCCTAGGGAGGACGAAAATGACCTAAATGTTCCTCCAATGACACAAATGAACTTATTGGATGCACAAGATTGACTAAAAACCCTAATTGGACAAGAATAAGCCTAGGGAGGACGAAAATGACCTAAATGTTCGTCCAATGACCCAAACACACCTATGGGATGCACAAAATTGCACAAAAACCCTAATTGGACAAGAATAAGCCTAGGGAGGACGAAAATGACCTAAATGTTCATCCAATGACACAAATGAATTTATTGGATGCACAAGATTGGTTAAAAACCCTAATTGGACAAGAATAATCCTAGGGAGGACGAAAATGACCTAAATGTTCATCCAATGAAACAAATGAACTTATTGGATGCACAAGGTTGGTTAAAAACCCTAATTGGACAAGAATAAGCCTAGGGAGGACGAAATTGACCTAAATGTTCGTCCAATGAAACAAACACACCTATTGGATGCACAAAATTGCATAAAAACCCTAATTGGACAAGAATAAGACTAGGGAGGACGAAAATGACCTAAATGTTCCTCCAATGACACAAACACACCTATTGGATGCACAAGATTGGTTAAAAACCCTAATTGGACAAGAATAAGCCTAGGGACGACGAAAATGACCCAAATGTTCGTCCAATGACACAAACACACCTATTGGATGCACAAGATTGCATAAAAACCCTAATTGGACAAGAATAAGACTAAGGAGGACGAAAATGACCTAAATGTTCCTCCAATGACACAAATGAACTTATTGGATGCACAAGATTGGATAAAAACCCTTATTGACCAAGAATAAGCCTAGGGAGGACGAAAATGACCTAAATTTTCATCCAATGACACAAATGAACTCATTGGATGCACAAGATTGGTTAAAAACCCTAATTGGACAAGAATAAGCATAGGGAGGACGAAAATGACCTAAATGTTCATCCAATGACACAAACACACATATTGGATGCACATGATTGGTTAAAAACCCTAATTGGACAAGAATAAGCCTAGGGAGGACAAAAATGACCTAAATGTTTATCCAATGACACAAATGAACTTATTGGATTCACAAGATTGGTTACAAACCCTAATTGGACAAGAATAATCCTAGGGAGGACGAAATTGACATAAATGTTCGTCCAATGACACAAACACACCTATTGGATGCACAAGATTGCATAAAAACCCTAATTGGACAAGAATAAGACTAGGGAGGACGAAAATGACCTAAATGTTCCTCCAATGACACAAACACACCTATTGGATGCACAAGATTGGTTAAAAACCCTAATTGGAAAAGAATAAGCCTAGGGAGGACAAAAATGACCTAAATGTTCGTCCAATGACACAAACACACCTATTGGACGCACAAGATTGCATAAAAACCTTAATTGGATAAGAATAAGACTAGGGAGGACGAAAATGACCTAAATGTTCCTCCAATGACACAAATGAACTTATTGGATGCACAAGATTAGTTTAAAACCCTAATTGGACAAGAATAAGCCTAGGGAGGACGAAAATGACCTAAATGTTTGTCCAATAACACAAATCAACTTATTGGATGCATATGATTGGTTAAAAACCCTAATTGGACAAGAATAAGCCTAGGGAGGACGAAAATGACCTAATTGTTCGTCCAATGACACAAACACACCTATTGGATGCACAAGATTGGTTAAAAACCCTAATTGGACAAGAATAAGCCTAGGGAGGACGAAAATGACCTAAATGTTCGTCCAATGAAACAAACACACCTATTGGATGCACAAGATTGCATAAAAACCCTAATTGGACAAGAATAAGACTAGAAAGGACGAAAATGACCTTAATGTTCATCCAATGACACAAATGAACTTATTGGATGCACAAGATTGGCTAAAAACCCTTATTGGACAAGAAAAAGCCTAGGGAGGACGAAAATGACCTAAATTTTCATCCAATGACACAAATGAACTTATTGGATGCACAAGATTGGTTAAAAACCCTAATTGGACAAGAATAAGCCTAGGGAGGACGAAAATGACCTAATTGTTCATCCAATGACACAAACACACCTATTGGATGCACAAGATTGCATAAAAACCCTAATTGGACAAGAATAAGACTAGGGAGGACGAAAATGACCTAAATGTTCCTCCAATGACACAAACACACCTATTGGATGCACAAGATTGCATAAAAACCTAATTCGACAAGAATAAGACTAAGGACGACGAAAATTACCTAAATGTTCATCCAATGACACAAATGAACTTATTGGATGCACAAGATTGGTTAAAAACCCTAATTGGACAAGAATAAGCCTAGGGAGGACGAAAATGACCTAAATGTTCGTCCAATGACACAAACACACCTATTGGATGCACAAGATTGCATAAAAACCCTAATTGGACAAGAATAAGACTAGGGAGGACGAAAATGACCTAAATGTTCCTCCAATGACACAAACACACCTATTGGATGCACAAGATTGCATAAAAACCCTAATTGGACAAGAATAAGACTAGGGAGGACGTAAATGACCTAAATGTTCCACCAATGACACAAATGAACTTATTGGATACACAAGGTTGGTTAAAAACCCTAATTGGACAAGAATAAGCCTAGGGAGGACAAAAATGACCTAAATGTTCAACCAATGACACAAATGAACATTATTGGATGCACAAGGTTGGTTAAAAACCCTAATTGGACAAGAATAAGCCTAGGGAGGACGAAAATGACCTAAATGTTCGTCCAATGACACAAATGAACTTATTGGATGCACAAGATTGGTTAAAAACCCTACTTGGACAAGAATAAGCCTAGGGAGGACGAAAATGCCCTAAATGTTCGTCCAATGACACAAACACACCTATTGGATGCACAAGATTGCATAAAAACCCTAATTGGACAAGAATAAGACTAGGGAGGACGAAAATGACCTAAATGTTCCTCCAATGACACAAACACACCTATTGGATGCACAAGATTGCATAAAAACCCTAATTGGACAAGAATAAGCATAGGGAGGACGAAAATGACCTAAACGTTCATCCAATGACACAAACCCACATATTGGATGCACAAGATTGCTTAAAACCCTAATTGGACAAGAATAAGGCTAGGGAGGACGAAAATTACCTAAATGTTCATCCAATGACACAAATGAACTTATTGAATGCACAAGATTGGTTAAAAACCCTAATCGGACAAGAATAAGCCTAGGGAGGATGAAAATGACCTAAATGTTCTTCCAATGACACAAACACACCTATTGGATGCACAAGATTGCATAAAAACCCTAATTGGACAAGAATAAGACTAGGGAGGACGAAAATGACCTAAATGTTCCTCCAATGACACAAACACACCTATTGGATGCACAAGATTGCATAAAAACCCTAATTGGACAAGAATAAGACTAGGGAGGACGAAAATGACCTAAATGTTCATCCAATGACACAAATGAACTTATTGGATGCACAAGATTGGTTAAAAACCCTAATTGGACAAGAATAAGCCTAGGGAGGACGAAAATGAGCTAAATGTTTGTCCAATGACACAAACACACCTATTGGATGCACAAGATTGCATAAAAACCCTAATTGGACAAGAATAAGCCTAGGGAGGACGAAAATGACCTAAATGTTCATCCAATGACACAAATGAACTTATTGGAAGCACAAGATTGGTTAAAAACTCTAATTGGACAAAAATAAGCCTAGGGAGGACGAAAATGACCTAAATGTTCGTCCAATGACACAAACACACCTATTGGATGCACAAGATTGCATAAAAACCCTAATTGGACAAGAATAAGACTAGGGAGGACGAAAATGACCTAAATGTTCCTCCAATGACACAAACACACCTATTGGATGCACAAGATTGCATAAAAACCCTAATTGGACAAGAATAAGACTAGGGAGGACGAAAATGACCTAAATGTTCATCCAATGACACAAATGAACTTATTGGATGCACAAGATTGGTTAAAAACCCTAATTGGACAAGAATAAGCATAGGGAGTACGAAAATGACCTAAATGTTCGTCCAATGACACAAACCCACATATTGGATGCACAAGATTGCTTAAAACCCTAATTGGACAAGAATAAGACTAGGGAGGACGAAAATGACCTAAATGTTCATCCAATGACACAAATGAACTTTTTGGATGCACAAGATTGGTTAAAAACCCTAATCGGACAAGAATAAGCCTAGTGAGGACGAAAATGACCTAAATGTTCGTCCAATTACACAAACACACCTATTGGATGCACAAGATTGCATAAAAACCCTAATTGGACAAGAATAAGACTAGGGAGGACGAAAATGACCTAAATGTTCCTCCAATGACACAAACACACCTATTGGATGCACAAGATTGCATAAAAACCCTAATAGGACAAGAATAAGACTTGGGAGGACGAAAATGACCTAAATGTTCATCCAATGACACAAATGAACTTATTGGATGCACAAGATTGGTTAAAAACCCTAATTGGACAAGAATAAGCCTAGGGAGGACGAAAATGACCTAAATGTTCGTCCAATGACACAAACACACCTATTGGATGCACATGATTGCCTTAAAACCCTAATCGAACAAGAATAAGCCTAGGGAGGACCAAAATGACCTAAATGTTCGTCCAATGACACAAACACACCTATTGGATGCACAAGATTGCATAAAAACCCTAATTGGACAAGAATAAGACTAGGGAGGACGAAAATGACCTAAATGTTCCTCCAATGACACAAATGAACTTATTGGATGCACAAGATTGGATAAAAACCCTTATTGACCAAGAATAAGCCTAGGGAGGACGAAAATGACCTAAATTTTCATCCAATGACACAAATGAACTTATTGGATGCACAAGATTGGTTAAAAACCCTAATTGGACAAGAATAAGCATAGGGAGGACGAAAATGACATAAATGTTCGTCCAATGACACAAACACACCTATTGGATGCACAAGATTGCATAAAAACCCTAATTGGACAAGAATAAGACTAGGGAGGACGAAAATGACCTAAATGTTCCTCCAATGACACAAACACACCTATTGGATGCACAAGATTGGTTAAAAACCCTAATTGGACAAGAATAAGCCTAGGAAGGACGAAAATGACCTAAATGTTCGTCCAATGACACAAACACACCTATTGGATGCACAAGATTGGTTAAAAACCCTAATTAGACAAGAATAAGCCTAGGGAGGACGAAAATGTCCTAAATGTTCATCCAATGACACAAACACACATATTGAATGAACAAGATTTGTTAAAAACCCTAATTGGACAAGAATAAGCCTAGGGAGGACGAAAATGACCTAAATGTCCATCCAATGACACAAATCAACTTATTGGATGCACATGATTGGTTAAAAACCCAAATTGGACAAGAATAAGCCTAGGGAGGATGAAAATGACCTAAATGTTCATCCAATGACACAAATGAACTTATTGGAAGCACAAGATTGGTTAAAAACCCTAATTGGACAAGAATAAGCCTAGGGAGGACGAAAATGACCTAAATGTTCATCCAATCAAACAAATCAACTTATTGGATGCACATGATTGGTTAAAAACACTAATTGGACAAGAATAAGCCTAGGGAGAACGAAAATGACCTAAATGTTCGTCCAATGACACAAATGAACTTATTGGATGCACAAGATTGGTTAAAAACCCTAATTGGACAAGAATAAGCCTAGGGAGGACGAAAATGACCTAAATGTTCATCCAATTACACAAATGAACTTATTGGATGCACAAGGTTGGTTAAAAACCCTAATTGGACAAGAATAAGCCTAGGGAGGACGAAAATGACCTAAATGTTCGTCCAATGACACAAAGGAACTTATTGGATGCACAAGGTTGGTTAAAAACCATAATTGGACAAGAATCAGCCTTGGGACGATGAAAATGACCTAAATGTTTGTCCAATGACACAAACACACCTATTGGATGCACAAGATTGCATAAAAACCCTAATTGGACAAGAATAAGACTAGGGAGGACGAAAATGACCTAAATGTTCCTCCAATGACACAAACACACCTATTGGATGCACAAGATTATATAAAAACCCTAATCGGACAAGAATAAGCCTAGGGAGG
Source organism: Cicer pinnatifidum (assembly GCA_037974775.1). NCBI lineage: Eukaryota > Viridiplantae > Streptophyta > Magnoliopsida > Fabales > Fabaceae > Cicer > Cicer pinnatifidum. Next base: position 2,713,717 of record JBBPBR010000133.1, on the reverse strand, counting down.
ACGAAAATGACCTAAATGTTCGTCCAATGACACAAACACACCTATTGGATGCACAAGATTGCATAAAAACCCTAATTGGACAAGAATAAGACTAGGGAGGACGAAAATGACCTAAATGTTCCTCCAATGACACAAACACACCTATTGGATGCACAAGATTGCATAAAAACCCTAATTGGACAAGAATAAGACTAGGGAGGACGAAAATGACCTAAATGTTCATCCAATGACACAAATGAAATTATTGGATGCACAAGATTGGTTAAAAACCCTAATTGGACAAAAATAAGTCTAGGGAGGACGAAAATGACCTAAATGTTCGTCCAATGACACAAACACACCTATTGGATGCACAAGATTGCATAAAAACCCTAATTGGACAAGAATAAGACTAGGGAGGACGAAAATGACCTAAATGTTCATCCAATGACACAAATGAACTTATTGGATGCACAAGATTGGTTAAAAACCCTAATTGGACAAGAATAAGCATAGGGAGGACGTAAATGACCTAAATGTTCATCCAATGACACAAATGAACTTATTGGATGCACAAGGTTTGTTAAAAACCCTAATTGGACAAGAATAAGCCTAGGGAGGACGAAAATGACCTAAATGTTCGTCCAATGACACAAACACACCTATTGGATGCACAAGATTACATAAAAACCCTAATTGGACAAGAATAAGACTAGGGAGGACGAAAATGACCTAAATGTTTATCCAATGACACAAACACACCTATTGGATGCACAAGATTGGTTAAAAACCCTAATTGGAAAAGAATAAGCCTAGGGAAGACGAAAATTACCTAAATGTTCATCCAATGACACAAATGAACTTATTGGATGCACAAGATTGGTTAAAAACCCTAATTGGACAAGAATAAGCCTAGGGAGGACGAAAATGACCTAAATGTTCATCCAATGACACAATTGAATTTATTGGATGCACAAGATTGGTTAAAAACCCTAATTGGACAAGAATAAGCCTAGGGAGGACGAAAATGACCTAAATGTTCATCCAATGACACAAACACACCTATTGGATGCACAAGATTGGTTAAAAACCCTAATTGGACAAGAATAAGCATAGGGAGGACGAAAATCACCTAAATGTTCATCCAATGACACAAACACACCTATTGGATGCACAAGATTTGTTAGAAACCCTACTTGGACAAGAATAAGCCTACGAAGGACGAAAATAACCTAAATGTTCATCAAATGACTAAACACACCTATTGGATGCACAAGATTGGTTAGAAACCCTAATTGGACAAGAATAAGCCTAGGGAGGACGAAAATGACCTAAATGTTGACCCAATGACACAAATGAACTTATTGGATTCACAAGATTGGTTAAAAACCCTAATTGGACAAGAATAAGCCTAGGGAGGACGAAAATGACCTAAATGTTCATCCAATGACACAAACACACCTATTGGATGCACAAGATTGGTTAAAAACCCTAATTGGACAAGAATAAGCCTAAGGTGGACGAAAATGACCTAAATGTTCATCGAATGACACAAATGAACTTATTGGATGCACAAGATTGGTTAAAAACCCTAATTGGACAAGAATAAGCCTAGGGAGGACGAAAATGACCTAAATGTTCATCCAATGACACAAACACACATATTGGATGCACAAGATTGCATAAAAACCCTAATTGGACAAGAATAAGACTAGGAGGACGAAAATGACCTAAATGTTCCTCCAATGACACAAATGAACTTATTGGATGCACAAGATTGGTTAAAAACCCTAATTGGACAAGAATAAGCCTAGGGAGGACGAAAATAACCTAAATGTTCGTCCAATGACACAAACACAGTTATTGGATGCACAAGATTGCATAAAACCCTAATTGGACAAGAATAAGACTAGGGAGGACGAAAATGACCTAAATGTTCAACCAATGACACAAATGAACTTATTGGATGCACAAGGTTGGTTAAAAACCCTAATTGGACAAGAATAAGCCTAGGGAGGACGAAAATGACCTAAATGTTCATCTAATGACACAAACACACATATTTGATGCACAAGATTGCTTAAAACCCTAATTGGACAAGAATAAGACTAGGGAGGACAAAAATGACCTAAATGTTCATCCAATGACACAAATGAACTTATTGGATGCACAAGATTGGTTAAAAACCCTAATTGGACAAGAATAAGCCTAGGGATGATGAAAATGAACTAAATGTTCAACCAATGACACAAATGAACTTATTGGATGCACAAGGTTGGTTAAAAACCCTAATTGGACAAGAATAAGCCTAGGGAGGACGAAAATGACCTAAATGTTCGTCCAATGACACAAACACACCTATTGGATGCACAAGATTGCATAAAAACCTTAATTGGACAAGAATAAGACTAGGGAGGACGAAAATGACCTAAATGTTCCTCCAATGACACAAACACACCTATTGGATGCACAAGATTGGTTAAAAACCCTAATTGGACAAGAATAAGCCTAGGGACGACGAAAATGACCTAAATGTTCGTCCAATGACACAAACACACGTATTGGATGCACAAGATTGCATAAAAACCCTAATTGGACAAGAATAAGACTAGGGAGGACGAAAATGACCTAAATGTTCCTCCAATGACACAAATGAACTTATTGGATGCACAAGATTGGATAAAAACCCTTATTGGACAAGAATAAGCCTAGGGAGGACGAAAATGACCTAAATTTTCATTCAATGACACAAATGAACTTATTGGATGCACAAGATTGGTTAAAAACCCTAATTGGACAAGAATAAGCATAGGGAGGACGAAAATGTTCATCCAATGACACAAACACACATATTGGATGCACATGATTGGTTAAAAACCCTAATTGGACAAGAATATGCCTAGGGAGGACAAAAATGACCTAAATGTTCATCCAATGACACAAATGAACTTATTGGATGCACAAGATTGGTTACAAACCCTAATTGGACAAGAATAATCCTAGGGAGGACGAAATTGACATAAATGTTCGTCCAATGACACAAACACACCTATTGGATGCACACGATTGCATAAAAACCCTAATTGGACAAGAATAAGACTAGGGAGGACGAAAATGACCTAAATGTTCCTCCAATGACACAAACACACCTATAGGATGCACAAGATTGGTTAAAAACCCTAATTGGAAAAGAATAAGCCTAGGCAGGACGAAAATGACCTAAATGTTCGTCCAATGACACAAACACACCTATTGGATGCACAAGATTGCATAAAAACCCTAATTGGATAAGAATAAGACTAGGGAGGACGAAAATGACCTAAATGTTCCTCCAATGACACAAATGAACTTATTGGATGCACAAGATTAGTTTAAAACCCTAATTGGACAAGAATAAGCCTAGGGAGGACGAAAATGACCTAAATGTTTGTCCAATGACACAAATCAACTTATTGGATGCATATGATTGGTTAAAAACCCTAATTGGACAAGAATAAGCCGAGGGAGGACGAAAATGACCTAATTGTTCGTCCAATGACACAAACACACCTATTGGATGCACAAGATTGGTTAAAAACCCTAATTGGACAAGAATAAGCCTAGGGAGGACGAAAATGACCTAAATGTTCGTCCAATGAAACAAACACACCTATTGGATGCACAAGATTGCATAAAAACCCTAATTGGACAAGAATAAGACTAGAAAGGACGAAAATGACCTTAATGTTCATCCAATGACACAAATGAACTTATTGGATGCACAAGATTGGCTAAAAACCCTTATTGGACAAGAAAAAGCCTAGGGAGGACGAAAATGACCTAAATTTTCATCCAATGACACAAATGAACTTATTGGATGCACAAGATTGGTTAAAAACCCTAATTGGACAAGAATAAGCCTAGGGAGGACGAAAATGACCTAATTGTTCATCCAATGACACAAACACACCTATTGGATGCACAAGATTGCATAAAAACCCTAATTGGACAAGAATAAGACTAGGGAGGACGAAAATGACCTAAATGTTCCTCCAATGACACAAACACACCTATTGGATGCACAAGATTGCATAAAAACCCTAATTGGACAAGAATAAGACTAGGGAGGACGAAAATGACCTAAATGTTCCTCCAATGACACAAACACACCTATTGGATGCACAAGATTGCATAAAAACCCTAATTCAACAAGAATAAGACTAGGGAGGACGAAAATGACCTAAATGTTCATCCAATGACACAAATGAACTTACTGTATGCACAAGATTTTTTAAAAACCCTAATTGGAAAAGAATAAGCATTGGGAGGACGAAAATTACCTAAATGTTCATCCAATGACACAAACACACATATTTGATGCACAAGATTGCTTAAAACCCTAATTGGACAAGAATAAGACTAGGGAGGACGAAAATGACCTAAATGTTCATCGAATGACACAAATGAACTTATTGGATGCACAAGATTGGTTAAAAACCCTAATTGGACAAGAATAAGCCTAGGGAGGACGAAAATGACCTAAAATTTCGTCCAATGACACAAACACACCTATTGGATGCACAAGATTGCATAAAAACCCTAATTGGACAAGAATAAGACTAGGGAGGACGAAAATGACCTAAATGTTCCTCCAATGACACAAACACACCTATTGGATGCACAAGATTGGTTAAAAACCGTAATTGGACAAGAATAAGCCTAGGGAGGACGATAATGACCTAAATGTTCGTCCAATGACACAAACACACCTATTGGATGCAGAAGATTGCATAAAAACCTTAATTGGACAAGAATAAGACTAGGGAGGACGAAAATGACCTAAATGTTCCTCCAATGACACAAATGAACTTATTGGATGCACAAGATTGGCTAAAATCCCTAATTGGACAAGAATAAGCCTAGGGAGGACGAAAATGACCTAAATGTTCGTCTACTGACACAAATGAACTTATTGGATGCACAAGATTGGTTAAAAACCCTAATTGGACAAGAATAAGACTAGGGAGGACTAAAATGACCTAAATGTTCGTCCAATGACACAAACACACCTATTGGATGCACAAGATTGCATAAAAACCCTAATTGGACAAGAATAAGACTAGGGAGGACGAAAATGACCTAAATGTTCATCCAATGACACAAATGAACTTATTCGATGCACAAGATTGGTTAAAAACCCTAATTGGACAAGAATAATACCTAGGGATGACGAAAATGACCTAAATGTTCCTCCAATGACACAAACACACCTATTGGATGCACAAGATTCCATAAAAACCCTAATTGGACAAGAATAAGACTAGGGATGACCAAAATGACCTAAATGTTCCTCCAATGACACAAACACACCTATTGGATGCACAAGATTGGTTAAAAACCCTAATTGGACAAGAATAAGCCTAGGGAGGACGAAAATGACCTAAATGTTCGTCCAATGACACAAACACACCTATTGGATGCACAAGATTGCATAAAAACCCTAATTGGATAAGAATAAGACTAGGGAGGACGAAAATGACCTAAATGTTCATCCAGTGACACAAATGAACTTATTGGATGCACAAGATTGGTTAAAAACCCTAATTGGACAAGAATAAGCCTAGGGAGGACGAAAATGACCTAAATGTTCGTCCAATGACACAAACACACCTATTGGATGCACAAGATTGCATAAAAACCCTAATTAGACAAGAATAAGACTAGGGAGGACGAAAATGACCTAAATGTTCATCCAATGACACAAATGAACTTATTGAATGCACAAGATTGGTTAAAAACCCTAATCGGACAAGAATAAGCCTAGGGAGGACGAAAATGACCTAAATGTCCTTCCAATGACACAAACACACCTATTGGATGCACAAGATTGCATAAAAACCCTAATTGGACAAGAATAAGACTAGGGAGGACGAAAATGACCTAAATGTTCCTCCAATGACACAAACACACCTATTGGATGCACAAGATTGCATAAAAACCCTAATTGGACAAGAATAAGACTAGGAAGGACGTAAATGACCTAAATGTACCACCAATGACACAAATGAACTTATTGGATGCACAAGGTTGGTTAAAAACCCTAATTGGACAAGAATAAGCCTAGGGCAGATGAAAATGTCCTAAATGTTCAACCAATGACACAAATGAACTTATTGGATGCACAAGGTTGGTTAAAAACCCTAATTGGACATGAATAAGCCTAGGGAGGACGAAAATGACCTAAATGTTCGTCCAATGACACAAACACACCTATTGGATGCACAAGATTGCATAAAAACCCTAATTGGACAAGAATAAGACTAGGGAGGACGATAATGACCTAAATGTTCGTCCAATGACACAAATAAACTTATTGGATGCACAAGATTGCATAAAAACCCTAATTGGACAAGAATAAGCCTAGGGAGGACGAAAATGACCTAAATGTTCGTCCAATGACACAAACACACCTATTGGATGCACAAGATTGCATAAAAACCCTAATTGTACAAGAATAAGACTAGGGAGGACGAAAATGACCTAAATGTTCCTCCAATGACACAAACACACCTATTGGATGCACAAGATTGGTTAAAAACCCTAATTGGACAAGAATAAGCCTAGGGAGGACGAAAATGACCTAAATGTTCATCCAATGACACAAATGAACTTATTGGATGCACAAGATTGGCTAAAAACCCTAATTGGACAAGAATAAGCCTAGGGAGGACGAAAATGATCTAAATGTTCATCCAATGACACAAATGAACTTATTGGATGCACAAGATTGGCTAAAATCCCTAATTGGACAAGAATAAGCCTAGGGAGGACGAAAATGACCTAAATGTTCGTCCAATGACACAAACACACCTATTGGATGCACAAGATTGCATAAAAACCCTAATTGGACAAGAATAAGACTAGGGAGGACGAAAATGACCTAAATGTTCCTCCAATGACACAAACACACCTATTGGATGCACAAGATTGGTTAAAAACCCTAATTGGACAAGAATAAGCCTAGGGAGGACGAAAATGACCTAAATGTTCGTCCAATGACACAAACACACCTATTGCATGCACAAGATTGCGTAAAAACCCTAATTGGACAAGAATAAGACTAGGGAGGACGAAAATGACCTAAATGTTCCTCCAATGACACAAATGAACTTATTGGATGCACAAGATTGGCTAAAAACCTAATTGGACAAGAATAAGCCTAGGGAGGACAAAAATGACCTAAATGTTCATCCAATGACACAAATGAACTTATTGGATGCACATGATTGGTTAAAAACCCTAATTGGACAAGAATAAGACTAGGGAGGACGAAAATGACCTAAATGTTCATCCAATGACACAAATGAACTTATTGGCTGCACAAGAATAAGCATAGGGAGGAAGAAAATGACCTAAATGTTCATCCAATGACACAAACACACATATTTGATGCACAAGATTGGTTACAAACCCAAATTGGACAAGAATAAGACTAGGGAGGACGAAAATTACCTAAATGTTCAACCAATGACACAAATGAACTTATTGGATGCACAAGATTGGTTAAAAACCCTAATTGGACAAGAATAAGCCTAGGGAGGACAAAAATGACCTAAATGTTCATCCAATGACACAAATGAACTTATTGGATGCACAAGGTTGGTTAAAAACCCTAATTGGACAAGAATAATACTAGGGAGGACGAAAATGACCTAAATGTTCATCCAATGACACAAATGAACTTATTGGATGCACAAGATATGTTAAAAACCCTAATTGGACAAGAATAAGCCTAGGGAGGACGAAAATGACCTAAATGTTCATCCAATGACACAAACACACCTATTGGATGCACAAGATTGGTTAAAAACCCTAATTGGACAAGAATAAGCCTAGGGAGGACGACAATGACCTAAATGTTCATCCAATGACACAAATGAACTTATTGGATGCACAAGATTGCTTAAAAACCCTAATTGGACAAGAATAAGCCTAGGGAGGACGAAAATGACCTAAATGTTCATCCAATGACACAAATTAACTTATTGGATGCACAAGATTGGTTAAAAACCCTAATTGGACAAGAATAATCCTAGGGAGGACGAAAATGACCTAAATGTTCATCCAATGAAACAAATGAACTTATTGGATGCACAAGGTTGGTTAAAAACCCTAATTGGACAAGAATAAGCCTAGGGAGGACGAAAATGACCTAAATGTTCGTCCAATGACACAAACACACCTATTGGATGCACAAAATTGCATAAAAACCCTAATTGGACAAGAATAAGACTAGGGAGGACGAAAATGACCTAAATGTTCCTCCAATGACACAAACACACCTATTGGATGCACAAGATTGGTTAAAAACCCTAATTGGACAAGAATAAGCCTAGGGACGACGAAAATGACCTAAATGTTCGTCCAATGACACAAAGACACCTATTGGATGCACAAGATTGCATAAAAACCCTAATTGGACAAGAATAAGACTAGGGAGGACGAAAATGACCTAAATGTTCCTCCAATGACACAAATGAACTTATTGGATGCACAAGATTGGATAAAAACCCTTATTGACCAAGAATAAGCCTAGGGAGGACGAAAATGACCTAAATTTTCATCCAATGACACAAATGAACTTATTGGATGCACAAGATTGGTTAAAAACCCTAATTGGACAAGAATAAGCATAGGGAGGACGAAAATGACATAAATGTTCGTCCAATGACACAAACACACCTATTGGATGCACAAGATTGCATAAAAACCCTAATTGGACAAGAATAAGACTAGGGAGGACGAAAATGACCTAAATGTTCCTCCAATGACACAAACACACCTATTGGATGCACAAGATTGCATAAAAACCCTAATAGGACAAGAATAAGACTTGGCAGGACGAAAATGACCTAAATGTTCATCCAATGACACAAACCCACATATTGGATGCACAAGATTGCTTAAAACCCTAATTGGACAAGAATAAGACTAGGGAGGACGAAAATGACCTAAATGTTCATCCAATGACACAAACACACATATTGGATGCAAAAGATTGCTTAAAACCCTAATTGGACAAGAATAAGACTAGGGAGGACGAAAATGACCTAAATGTTCATCCAATGACACAAATGAACTTATTGGATGCACAAGATTGGTTAAAAACCCTAATTGGACAAGAATAAGTTTAGGGTAGACGAAAATGACCTAAATGTTCGTCCAATGACACAAACACACCTATTGGATGCACAAGATTGCATAAAAACCCTAATTGGACAAGAATAAGACTAGGGAGGACGAAAATGACCTAAATGTTCCTCCAATGACACAAACACACCTATTGGATGCACAAGATTGCATAAAAACCCTAATTCGACAAGAATAAGACTAGGGAGGACGAAAATGACCTAAATGTTCATCCAATGACACAAATGAACTTATTGGATGCACAAGATTGGTTAAAAACCCTAATTGGACAAGAATAATCCTAGGGAGGACGAAAATGACCTAAATGTTCATCCAATGACACAAATGAACTTATTGGATGCACAAGGTTGGTTAAAAACCCTAATTGGACAAGAATAAGCCTAGGGAGGACGAAAATGACCTTAATGTTCGTCCAATGACACAAACACACCTATTGGATGCACAAAATTGCATAAAAACCCTAATTGGACAAGAATAAGACTAGGGAGGACGAAAATGACCTAAATGTTCCTCCAATGACACAAACACACCTATTGGATGCACAAGATTGGTTAAAAACCCTAATTGGACAAGAATAAGCCTAGGGACGACGAAAATGACCTAAATGTTCGTCCAATGACACAAACACACCTATTGGATGCACAAGATTGCATAAAAACCCTAATTGGACAAGAATAAGACTAGGGAGGACGAAAATGACCTAAATGTTCCTCCAATGACACAAATGAACTTATTGGATGCACAAGATTGGTTAAAAACCCTAATTGGAAAAGAATAAGCCTATGGAGGACGAAAATGACCTAAATGTTCAACCAATGACACAAATGAACTTATTGGATGCACAAGGTTGATTAAAAACCCTAATTGCACAAGAATAAGCCTAGGGTGGACGAAAATGACCTAAATGTTCGTCCAATGACACAAACACACCTATTGGATGCACAAGATTGCATAAAAACCCTAATTGGACAAGAATAAGACTAGGGAGGACGAAAATGACCTAAATGTTCCTCCAATGACACAAATGAACTTATTGGATGCACAAGGTTGGTTAAAAACCCTAATTGGACAAGAATAAGCCTAGGGAGGACGAAAATGACCTAAATGTTCAACAAATGACACAAATGAACTTATTGGATGAACAAGGTTGGTTAAAAACCATAATTGCACAAGAATAAGCCTAGAGAGGACCAAAATAACCTAAATGTTCGTCCAATGACACAAACACACCTATTGGATGCACAAGATTGAATAAAATCCCTAATTGGACAAGAATAAGAGTAGGGAGGACGAAAATGACCTAAATGTTCCTCCAATGACACAAACACACCTATTGGATGCACAAGATTGCATAAAAACCCTAATTGGACAAGAATAAGACTAGGGAGGACGAAAATGACCTAAATGTTCCTCCAATGACACAAACACACCTATTGGATGCACAAGATTGGTTAAAAACCCTTATTGGACAAGAATAAGCCTAGGGAGGACGAAAATGACCTAAATGTTCGTCCAATGACACAAACACACCTATTGGATGCACAAGATTGCATAAAAACCCTAATTGGACAAGAATAAGACTAGAAAGGACGAAAATGACCTAAATGTTCATAAAATGACACAAATGAACTTATTGGATGCACAAGATTGGCTAAAAACCCTTATTGGACAAGAATAAGCCTATGGAGGACGAAAATGACCTAAATGTTCATCCAATGACACAAATGAACTTATTGGATGCACAAGATTGGTTAAAAACCCTAATTGGACAAGAATAATCCTAGGGAGGACGAAAATGACCTAAATGTTCATCCAATGACACAAATGAACTTATTGGATGCACAAGGTTGGTTAAAAACCCTAATTGGACAAGAATAAGCCTAGGGAGGACGAAAATGACCTAAATGTTCGTCCAATGACACAAACACACCTATTGGATGCACAAAATTGCATAAAAACCCTAATTGGACATGAATAAGATTAGGGAGGACGAAAATGACCTAAATGTTCCTCCAATGACACAAACACACCTATTGGATGCACAAGATTGGTTAAAAACCCTAATTGGACAAAAATAAGCCTAGGGACGACGAAAATGACCTAAATGTTCGTCCAATGACACAAACACACCTATTGGATGCAAAAGATTGCATAAAAACCCTAATTGGACAAGAATAAGACTAGGGAGGACGAAAATGACCTAAATGTTCCTCCAATGACACAAATGAACTTATTGGATGCACAAGATTGGATAAAAACCCTTATTGGACAAGAATAAGCCTAGGGAGGACGAAAATGACCTAAATTTTCATCCAATGACACAAATGAACTTATTGGATGCACAAGATTGGTTAAAAACCCTAATTGGACAAGAATAAGCATAGGGAGAACGAAAATCACCTAAATGTTCATCCAATGACACAAACACACATATTGGATGCACATGATTGGTTAAAAACCCTAATTGGACAAGAATATGCCTACGGAGGACGAACATGACCTAAATGTTCATCCAATGACACAAATGAACTTATTGGATGCACAAGATTGGTTACAAACCCTAATTGGACAAGAATAATCCTAGGGAGGACGAAATTGACATAAATGTTCGTCCAATGACACAAACACACCTATTGGATGCACAAGATTGCATAAAAACCCTAATTGGACAAGAATAAGACTAGGGAGGACGAAAATGACCTAAATGTTCCTCCAATGACACAAACACACCTATTGGATGCACAAGATTGGTTAAAAACCCTAATTGGACAAGAATAAGCCTAGGGAGGACGAAAATGACCTAAATGTTCGTCCAATGACACAAACACACCTATTGGATGCACAAGATTGCATAAAAACCATAATTGGATAAGAATAAGACTAGGGAGGACGAAAATGACCTAAATGTTCCTCCAATGACACAAATGAACTTATTGGATGCACAAGATTAGTTTAAAACCCTAATTGGACAAGAATAAGCCTAGGGAGGACGAAAATGACCTAAATGTTTGTCCAATGACACAAATCAACTTATTGGATGCACATGATTGGTTAAAAACCCTAATTGGACAAGAATAAGCCTAGGGAGGACGAAAATGACCTAATTGTTCGTCCAATGACACAAACACACGTATTGGATGCACAAGATTGGTTAAAAACCCTAATTGGACAAGAATAAGCCTAGGGAGGACGAAAATGACCTAAATGTTCGTCCAATGACACAAACACACCTATTGGATGCACAAGATTGCATAAAAACCCTAATTGGATAAGAATAAGACTAGGGAGGACGAAAATGACCTAAATGTTCCTCCAATGACACAAATGAACTTATTGGATGCACAAGATTAGTTTAAAACCCTAATTGGACAAGAATAAGCCTAGGGAGGACGAAAATGACCTAAATGTTCGTCCAATGACACAAACACACCTATTGGATGCACAAGATTGCATAAAAATCCTAATTGGATAAGAATAAGACTAGGGAGGACGAAAATGACCAAAATGTTCCTCCAATGACACAAATGAACTTATTGGATGCACAAGATTGGTTAAAAACCCTAATTGGACAAGAATAAGCTTAGGGAGGACGAAAATGACCTAAATGTTCGTCCAATGACACAAATCAACTTATTGGATGCACATGATTGGTTAAAACCCCTAATTGGACAAGAATAAGCCTAGGGAGGACGAAAATGACCTAAATGTTCGTCCAATGACACAAACACACCTATTGGATGCACAAGATTGGTTAAAAACCCTAATTGGACAAGAATAAGACTAGGGAGGACGAAAATGACCTAAATGTTCGTCCAATGACACAAACACACCTATTGGATGCACAAGATTGCATAAAAACCCTAATTGGACAAGAATAAGACTAGAAAGGACGAAAATGACCTAAATGTTCATAAAATGACACAAATGAACTTATTGGATGCACAAGATTGGCTAAAAACCCTTATTGGACAAGAATAAGCCCAGGGAGGACGAAAATGACCTAAATGTTCCTCCAATGACACAAACACACCTATTGGATGCACAAGATTGGTTAAAAACCCTAATTGGACAAGAATAAGCCTAGGGAGGACGAAAATGACCTAAATGTTCGTCCAATGACACAAACACACCTATTGGATGCACAAGATTTCCTAAAAACCCTAATTGGACAAGAATAAGCCTAGGGAGGACGAAAATGACCTAAATGTTCATCCAATGACACAAATCAACTTTTTGGATGCACATGATTGGTTAAAAACCCTAATACGAAAAGAATAAGCCTAGGGAGGACGAAAATGACCTAAATGTTCCTCCAATGACACAAATGAACTTATTGGATGCACAAGATTGGCTAAAAACCCTAATTGGACAAGAATAAGCCTAGGGAGGACGAAAATGACCTAAATGTTCGTCCAATGACACAAACACACCTATTGGATGCACAAAATTGCACAAAAACCCTAATTGGACAAGAATAAGCCTAGGGAGGACGAAAATGACCTAAATGTTCATCCAATGACACAAATGAACTTATTTGATGCACAAGATTGGTTAAAAACCCTAATTGGACAAGAATAATCCTAGGGAGGACGAAAATGACCTAAATGTTCATCCAATGACACAAATGAACTTATTGGATGCACAAGGTTGGTTAAAAACCCTAATTGGACAAGAATAAGCCTAGGGAGGACGAAAATGACCTAAATGTTCGTCCAATGACACAAACACACCTATTGGATGCACAAAATTGCATAAAAACCCTAATTGGACAAGAATAAGACTAGGGAGGACGAAAATGACCTAAATGTTCCTCCAATGACACAAACACACCTATTGGATGCACAAGATTTAATAAAAACCCTAATTCGACAAGAATAAGACTAGGGAGGACGAAAATGACCTAAATGTTCCTCCAATGACACAAACACACCTATTGGATGCACAAGATTGCATAAAAACCCTAATTGGACAAGAATTAGACTAGGGAGGACGTAAATGACCTAAATGTTCCACCAATGACACAAATGAACATATTGGATGCACAAGGTTGGTTAAAAACCCTAATTGGACAAGAATAAGACTAGGGAGGACGAAAATGACCTAAATGTTCATCCAATGACACAAATGAACTTATTGGATGCACAAGATTGGTTAAAAACCCTAATTGGACAAGAATAAGCCTAGGGAGGACGAAAATGACCTAAATGTTCGTCCAATGACACAAACACACCTATTGGATGCACAAGATTGCATAAAAACCCTAATTGGACAAGAATAAGACTAGGAAGGACGAAAATGACCTAAATGTTCGTCCAATGACACAAATGAACTTATTGGATGCACAAGATTGGTTAAAAACCCTAATTGGACAAGAATAAGCATAGAGAGGACGAAAATGACCTAAACGTTCATCCAATGACACAAACCCACATATTGGATGCACAAGATTGCTTAAAACCCTAATTGGACAAGAATAAGACTAGGGAGGACGAAAATGACCTAAATGTTCATCCAATGACACAAATGAACTTATTGGATGCACAAGATTGGTTAAAAACCCTAATTGGACAAGAATAAGCCTAGGGAGGACGAAAATGACCTAAATGTTCGTCCAATGACACAAACACACCTATTGGATAGACAAGATTGCATAAAAACCCTAATTGGACAAGAATAAGAATAGGGAGGACGAAAATGACCTAAATGTTCATCCAATGACAAAAACGAACTTATTGGATGCACAAGATTGGTTAAAAACCCTAATTGGACAAGAATAAGCATAGGGAGGACGAAAATGACCTAAATGTTCATCCAATGACACAAACCCACATATTGGATGCACAAGATTGCTTAAAACCCTAATTGGACAAGAATAAGACTAGGGAGGACGAAAATGACCTAAATGTTCATCCAATGACCCAAATGAACTTATTGGATGCACAAGATTGGTTAAAAACCCTAATCGGACAAGAATAAGCCTAGGGAGGACGAAAATGACCTAAATGTTCGTCCAATGACACAAACACACCAATTGGATGCACAAGATTGCATAAAAACCCTAATTGGACAAGAATAAGACTAAGGAGGACGAAAATGACCTAAATGTTCCTCCAATGACACAAACACACCAATTGGATGCACAAGATTGCATAAAAACCCTAATTGGACAAGAATAAGACTTGGGAGGACGAAAATGACCTAAATGTTCATCCAATGACACAAATGAACTTATTGGATGCACAAGATTGGTTAAAAACCCTAATTGGACAAGAATAAGCCTAGGGAGGACGAAAATGACCTAAATGTTCGTCCAATGACACAAACACACCTATTGGATGTACAAGATTGCATAAAAACCCTAATTAGACAAGAATAAGACTAGAGAGGACGAAAATGACCTAAATGTTCCTCCAATGACACAAACACACCTATTGGATGCACAAGATTGCATAAAAACCCTAATTCGACAAGAATAAGACTAGGGAGAAAAAAATGACCTAAATGATCATCCAATGACACAAATGAACTTATTGGATGCACAAGACTGGTTAAAAACCCTAATTGGAGAAGAATAAGCCTAGGGAGGACGAAAATGACCTAAATGTTCGTCCAATGAAACAAACACACCTATTGGATGCACAAGATTGCATAAAAACCCTAATTCGACAAGAATAAGACTAGGGAGGACGAAAATGACCTAAATGATCATCCAATGACACAAATGAACTTATTGGATGCACAAGACCGGTTAAAAACCCTAATTGGACAAGAATAAGCCTAGGGAGGACGAAAATGACCTAAATGTTCGTCCAATGACACAAACACACCTATTGGATGCACAAGATTGCATAAAAACCCTAATTGGACAAGAATAAGACTAGAAAGGACGAAAATGACCTAAATGTTCATAAAATGACACAAATGAACTTATTGGATGCACAAGATTGGCTAAAAACCCTTATTGGACAAGAATAAGCCTAGGGAGGACGAAAATGACCTAAATGTTCATCCAATGACACAAATGAACTTATTGGATGCACAAGATTGGTTAAAAACCCTAATTGGACAAGAATAAGCCTAGGGAGGACGAAAATGACCTAAATGTTCCTCCAATGACACAAACACACCTATTGGATGCACAAGGTTGGTTAAAAACCCTAATTGGACAAGAATAAGCCTAGGGAGGGCGAAAATGACCTAAATGTTCGTCCAATGACACAAACACACCTATTGGATGCACAAGATTGCATAAAAACCCTAATTGGACAAGAATAAGACTAGGGAGGACGGAAATGACCTAAATGTTCCTCCAATGACACAAACACACCTATTGGATGCACAAGATTGGTTAAAAACCCTAATTGGACAAGAATAAGCCTAGGGAGGACGAAAATGACCTAAATGTTCGTCCAATGACACAAACACACCTATTGGATGCACAAGATTGCATAAAAACCCTAATTGGACATGAATAAGCCTAGGGAGGACGAAAATGACCTAAATGTTCGTCCAACGACACAAACACACCTATTGGATGCACAAGATTGCATAAAAACCCTAATTGAACAAGAATAAGCCTAGGGAGGAGGAAAATGATCTAAATGTTCATCCAATGACACAAATGAACTTATTGGATGCACAAGATTGGTTAAAAACCCTAATTGGACAAGAATAAGCCTAGGGAGGACGAAAATGACCTAAATGTTCGTCCAATGACACAAACACACCTATTGGATGCCCAAGATTGCATAAAAACCCTAATTGGACAAGAATAAGCCTAGGGAGGACGAAAATGACCTAAATGTTCATCCAATGACACAAATGAACTTATTGGATGCACAAGATTGGTTAAAAACCCTAATTGGACAAAAATAAGCCTAGGGAGGACGAAAATGACCTAAAAGTTCGTCCAATGACACAAACACACCTATTGGATGCACAAGATTGCATAAAAACCCTAATTGGACAAGAATAAGACTAGGGAGGACGAAAATGACCTAAATGTTCCTCCAATGACACAAATGAACTTATTGGATGCACAAGATTGGATAAAAACCCTTATTGACCAAGAATAAGCCTAGGGAGGACGAAAATGACCTAAATTTTCATCCAATGACACAAATGAACTTATTGGATGCACAAGAATGGTTAAAAACCCTAATTGGACAAGAATAATCATAGGGAGGACGAAATTGACATAAATGTTCGTCCAATGACACAAACACACCTATTGGATGCACAAGATTGCATAAAAACCCTAATTGGACAAGAATAAGACTAGGGAGGACGAAAATGACCTAAATGTTCCTCCAATGACACAAACACACCTATTGGATGCACAAGACTGGTTCAAAACCCTAATTGGACAAGAATAAGCCTAGGGAGGACAAAAATGACCTAAATGTTCGTCCAATGACACAAACACACCTATTGGATGCACAAGATTGCATAAAAACCCTAATTGGATAAGAATAAGACTAGGGAGGACGAAAATGACCTAAATGTTCCTCCAATGACACAAATGAACTTATTGGATGCACAAGATTAGTTAAAAACCCTAATTGGACAAGAATAAGCTTAGGGAGGACGAAAATGACCTAAATGTTCGTCTAATGACACAAATCAACTTATTAGATGCACATGATTGGTTAAAACCCCTAATTAGACAAGAATAAGCCTAGGGAGGACGAAAATGACCTAAATGTTCGTCCAATGACACAAACACACCTATTGGATGCACAAGATTGGTTAAAAACCCTTATTGGACAAGAATAAGCCTAGGGAGGACGAAAATGACCTAAATGTTCGTCCAATGACACAAACACACCTATTGGATGCACAAGATTGCATAAAAACCCTAATTGGACAAGAATAAGACTAGAAAGGACGAAAATGACCTAAATGTTCATAAAATGACACAAATGAACTTATTGGATGCACAAGATTGGCTAAAAACCCTTATTGGACAAGAATAAGCCTATGGAGGACGAAAATGACCTAAATGTTCATCCAATGACACAAATGAACTTATTGGATGCACAAGATTGGTTAAAAACCCTAATTGGACAAGAATAA